>JAQIXG010001328.1:0-22845 GCA_034700105.1 Oconnorella tubifera
GTATAATAAGTTTATGATTGCTTGTGATGTAATCTAGAGATACATCATATTGCAGTCAAACTATGAAAAGACATGTTTATCAAATTTACAATACTGATCTAATAGTAAATCGTAATACTATACAATTATGATAACAATTCAATAAGCAATACACAAATTAAAAAAATTTGTCTTAAAATGTTATAAAACATTTCTTATAGAACATTATGTGACAGAGTCTGACTCCAGATCAAGAGGTCCCAGTCTAATAGTTTCTATATTAATATAATTGCTTTTATAGAATTAAACAAGCAAATATCGCAATTACGAATATAACAAATTTAAGTAATATTAAAACATTACCTACAAATATGAAGTATATTTTATACTTTGAAATCTGAAACCAATCACTAACATTATACCTTGATATATCAGTCAGCAATCAAGAACACTACATTTATGATGCAGACACTAATCAAAACAATAATAATAAGGCAATAAAATGGGTAACAATCAAAACAATATTACTTGTATCAAACGTTTGACTATGCATTAATTATCTCATTACACTAATATATTATATTCATTATGAACAGCTCTTGATATTTTGTTGCTCTCAACACGAGTTAAAAATATATCTCTGAAGCAGCAACAGCACGTTTATAAGTTGTTTTGGATACTCAAAGAAAATAAAAATCCATAAGACAAGAGATAGTCTGTGACACATCTATTCCATCGCAGTCCTTCAATACAGTAATACCATCTTTCCAGAAATCAACTGATTGAGACTGAGGTAGATTTGAAGAGCTCTCCGAGGCTTGAGCACCAGCGTTAGTGTTGAATAGCATGCATCCTGTATTAAGTACAATATGTAATATATCATATAAGTCATTCATGAAGCATTCTGTATTAATACTACAATATACAAAAAGCATTTTATATCAAAACAAATAACATAAATGCCAAGTTAACTTCCAGTGTTAACCTGAGAATACAGTATGGCCTATATATACAGTAGATCAGAACAATATTATATTGAAACACGACACAGTAAGCTCCGACAATTATAACAGCTATAATGATAAATGAAATGCTGAAACTGTTTAAATATAGTAATCGTAAAAAGCGTTTCTAAAATGAATGATTATGTCTCAATTCAGTTTAGTGAATTAAAAGTTATTAACTTACAGTTACATTCATCACATTATAATAATAAGCTTACCTTTTATCGTCAAAATCAAAATAAGTTTCTCTCTAAAAGCGCTAAATGTTAGATATAAACAAAATCGAGCGGGTCATTTTTTCAAACTGTTGTTAGCCTATAAACAAGACTGACGCCGAGCGCTGCAGAGGTTGCGAGTCATGAGCTTTACGCTGCACACTGCAGGCTGAAACTGATACTGATACGCTGCAGCCCATACAAAGAACCTTTACAGCTCATACACTATAAAGGGTTCTATTAAAGGGTTCCAAAACGCCGATAGAACCCTAGCTCAATCTTTTGTCATCTCAGGGTTCCATATCACACCTTTTTAATAAAATGGAACCCCAGGGAGTCAATGAGAACCCCGAAGAACCCTTAAAATTAAGAGTGTATTACAATAATAAATAATAATAGTACAAAAATAAACTGTAATAATACAACACAACTGTAACAAAACTATTCATTCTTTGCAATGAAACGCAAAATTAGAAGGTTACATTTTTAATGTTCTAAACTTACAATAATGGTAAGCTTTAAAATTTCTGATGTGATCGACTGATGATTGAATATTGCAGAAATCCATTAAACTTAAAACGGCATAACTGCATGTATTCTTGTTAGAAAATGGCTTTAATAAAAAAATATCAAAATGCTCAATCATTTTTTATTGCAACCGTTGTTTATCAGATGAC
This sequence comes from Oconnorella tubifera, assembly GCA_034700105.1. NCBI lineage: Eukaryota > Metazoa > Annelida > Clitellata > Enchytraeida > Enchytraeidae > Oconnorella > Oconnorella tubifera. The sequence continues at coordinate 1,876 of JAQIXG010001328.1, forward strand.
ATCTAAGTGTTATCAGTTTCTGTAAAATTGATGTATGCAACATTTATCTAAAAAACGAGAAAAAATAATTGCACATATTGTCAATTCTGATAATGTTGCAATAAAGCTGTTTCAAAGAGTAACTATTTGTGAGTTTTTTTTATTTGATAGTTTTTAGCTTGATATAAACAATAATATTATACTTTTTATGTAATGTTACATAATATAATCAAGTATAAAAATTGCAATTACATATTTACTCAACATGCAATGCCAGCCTGTGTTAGCTACATTTTTTGGTCTATTGTATTTATTTTGCATTAGCTTATTAATAGCAAGATAATGTAACATAATAGTTTGGGAACGATATAACCTCGTGTTGAAACGACAAAGAACCCTTGTAAACGCGACAAATTTTGCAAATTGTGTACGCTTTGTTATTACTTAATCTCTATATGTATATTTGACAGTGATGTTTATATTAAGCATTTTTGAGTATCATGTTTTGTTGTTTATTATAACGTTATTGTAATAATTCGCAAGCGTGTAAAACACACTGTCAAGTGTTTAAATAATATACAGTAAGCTTCAGCTTTTTATAGTATTTATTAGTTATGCATCAACACGAGTTACATATTTTTGTATGATCTATATAATTATATAATATGTTATATGTATTTATGTGAAATATAGAATATGTGACATATTATATGTTAATATGTGTGTATCCATAATAGGCTAAATTGCCGTTATCAATCTTGTTCACAAATGCATTCAGATAAACGTGCTAATGCATAGACTATAACAAAAAGATGCATTTTGACAAATGCATTATAACAAATGCATTTTGTTTTTTCTTAATTTAATGCAAATTGAGATTATTGTAATCTCTTTTATTAATATGCCTACGCACAACCTTGATATAATTCTGAATTCATTAAATTTAGATTCACATAACCACGCTGAATGTATTAGTTTAAAACTGCAAATCATTACAGATCATCGTGAACGAATAAACAAAAAGAAACTTTATGCTAAATAATTTCTAACTATTTATGGGCTCAGAAATTATTTACTAGAAAACACGTGTACTAAGAATTATAGCTTGCATTAATAATAGTTGAAAAATTAAGTTTTCATTAATTATAGCTTAAGAATTGTAGTTGAAACTTCTATCAACTTCTTTGACACTTTTTAGTTGTTTTATGTTGATATAATGATAATGCAATAATCACAACATCATATATTATAATATATGAAAAAAATTTCTGATCATATTTACAATTGCAAAATTTTTGATCAGATTTTAATTGCAATCTTTCTCATAATATTCATCATCTTAGGATTACGAGGCTCTAGAGAAGGGTCGCATCGTATTCTACACGACCAGTATGAATGTTGTGCGAGAAACTCACGAGAAATGTTTATTAGTAAAAAAGATTCTACAAACACAGCGAGTCGTTTTTGAGGAAAGGGACGTTTTTATATCGAAACTATTTCATCGAGAACTGGTTGAACGACTCGGCGATGAACACGTTGAACTTCCGCATGTATTTGCTGATGGATTTTCACTAGGGGTAGGCTGAAACTTTTCTAGTCAATCAAATAACTGTAGGCCTATTATAAAAATGGCTATTTTACATGATATACTAGTTGATATCTATAATTTTTAAAACTGAATTATTTACATAAACTTTAAAAATACAAGTTTTTAACTGTTTTAGTTATAAACTTTTCTGTTAAAGTTTATTTTGATCTGTATGAAATAACGATTCGCTTATTAAATAATTAATCTAAATTGAATTAAGTAGGCGTATACTGACTCAATTGCTTAATAATCCAAGTTATTGTTGACATCATATTATAATATATTAAAGATTGTAATGTACTTCTATATCGATTTTCATATTTGAAATAAACATATTTTCAAATAGCTATGCTTCTAATAATTGCTATTATTTATTAATGTTACAAATGTTGGATGCTAGAAATTTCTACACTGTCTGTCTGCATGACGCTTTGCTAATGAATCTTCCATTTTAATTAACAAATGATTAATTAGTCATATCAAAATATATCTTTATGTCGTGATATGCCATGCGGTTTAATGCATTAGAGTTGCGTTAACGTTAATTAAAACAATAATAAATATTGATCGTCGGTAGCTTTCAACACATCCAGCTATATCAACCAGTGATATCAAATTTAAAATATTCATAAATTGGCCTGTATAGGTTTTCGCTGTAGCCAGAAAGAATCGTTCATACCCGGCCTACAATGAAATAAATTAGTATCAATGCAGTTAGATCGCTGCATTTTTCTGAAACAAGATACTGTGAGATTCTTTGCATTTTATGGGCATATATTTATAATATGCTTATAAAGTGTCGAATTCATTGATTATAATTATAATTATTAACTATGTCAAATTAGCCTATAATTATTACTCTTTGCACATCTTTAAGTCTGTTTTTATAAAAAAAAATCTTAGTGCAGTCTAAGCAGATATAATAAGTTGGCTTTCGCATTGTTTGTTGCACCTTCACCCCTACTTAAATGCTTTGATTCTATAACAAAAAAGTACATGCCTAATGCAATTAATTTTAATGAATCAAACGTGGATGAAACTACCTCGATTACTTTCATCTACATTAGTTTGCGCACATTATGTATTGCTATTCTGCTATTGAATTCTTTCAAACGAAATAAGTTGAGTGTTTAAAGCTAACAAAAAACACGATTACTCATTGAAGTTAACTATGACTAAACTAGACCAAGTTGCTCTGAATGATGTAAGTGTAATTCTTTACAATCTTGAAAGTTTACACTAAGTATTACCCTTTGATTGTAATGCTTGTTTGAGCATTACAATTAAAGTGCTCGTTTTGAAAGAAGTTTTAAAAACACATCAATTGCATATTCTGTGATTGAATTCAAACTATTTTGCTGTTGTTTATTCGCTGTAGGGCTGACTTACTTGAAGACTGCGGGCGTTTCCAATTTTACACTTTGTAATCGAGTTTATTTTCTATTTTTTATTGTAGAGTTCAGTGGAAGTTGAAAGACTAAACGAACAGGGAACGCTTAGGAAAATTTTTCACAGCTTTAAGGTATAGGCCTATTAGCTACATGATAATTTTAGAAATTTATTTGTACTGTTTTGCTTAGGTATACAATGTCATATGCACATTTTATGTTAAGGTCACTAGAAGTTTTAATCGCATAAAACTGCGATATTCAATATAACAATTCATGCAAATGGCATATAATGGAGGCAGGGTCGCAACATATAACAAATTCAGATCGGTTGCTTTATTTGAAGAGAAAGCTTATTTGTCATTTTATGTGAAATTAATTTATATTATCGTTCTATTATGACATTATTTTGTCATGTTCATATGAATATATAGTAAATGTTATCCTATAAGCTTTATAGAGTGTTCATTTATTTTGCTTATATCTTATTTTATCTACGAGAACACTAAATATTTTAGATAATAAAGTTAGTTAATTGAATATTGCTCTGATTTCTGAATGCAATTAATTTTATTGTGATTATTACTATAGCCTATTGTGATTAGCATACTTCTTTAATCAGTCAGCACTAAATTATGATTGAATAGACCTATAAATCATAATGTTAACATTCTATTTTTGATAAGATCTGATGATCCTTTTGATATTCGTATCATTTAATACTCGTATCATTAAAATGAGACTATCTTAGTGGTCCCTTCGTATATTTATTATAATCTGAAGTTATATATAGGCTTATGTAATAAATTAACAAACAAATAGCTAATATTATAGGTAAAAGGTTATCTTGTTTGCCTGCACACGTGGCTATAAAAATATCTACTTTGCTATATTTGACATTTTTATTTGAATTTTAAGGTAGAAAATTTATATAACCGAAACTTTAACCAGAGGCTTAAAGATCAACGTATACATTCTACTTTGATAAATCAAATACTTGCGAGTTTCTATTTTAACTATCAGCTTGAATCCAGTTTCATATTTTTATGTTTTTTGTAGAAAATTGAGGGGTTTCAACCCTGTCCCAAATGCGGTGACTTCCTTTTCGTACCCTGCGTCAGCTGTCACGGCAGCAAAAGATCTCGACGACATATCAATCAATTTACGGATGAATTTAGATCTTTGCGTTGTACCACTTGTGACCAAAGTGGACTCGTGAGATGCGATCTGTGTGATGTGAATAATAACAAAGGAAAAGATAATAATAATGTTGAATCTAATAACGTTGAGGTAGTGTTAAATGGACGCAATGCTATGCATCAAAGTTTGGATAGAAAAAGTAACCATTCGAAAAGTTTATCGGAGTGTTTGGAAAAATCAAAGAATTTCACTAATCAAACGCAATTCTAATACTATGATTTATATTTATTTTATATATAGCTTTTTGCATTGAATTTGAGATTGATATGAAGCTTGGTCCTTGTTACAGCCTTCAGCTAAGCGTTAAGCAACATCTTAGATTCTTGAATTGTTTGAAACTACGTCTTAAATATATGCTAAACGTAATCAAAACTCTAACTTGAAGTTATTTGATTTAAAATTTAATATTCTTGTTGCATTTGGCATTCATTATAACAGATGCTATAATTATTAATTAAATTTATGTTGATAGGCTACTACATTGATTTGATACCATTGATTTTACAGCAGATCTAATTTAACTTGAATGTGAAATTATTTTTTATGTTCTTTGGTATCGAATATCTAAAAATCTAAGTATCTAAGATTCTTGTAAGATTATTTTTACTCCTATGCACTGTATCATTTGTACTTTTTTTCAGAGATTTTTTATAGGAATATCTTTAAAATTTGTAACACAGAATAGTTTAGTAAAATGATGAGCTAAGTGTATATGATAAGCCTACTTCTAATGTAAAAAACTGCATAGGTGGAATTTGATATACCGGTACTTCATCTTAAAAAAAACGCATTATTTATTTATTATTTTTAATTTAATTAATTTATAATTTATCTATAATTAATTTTTCTATAATTAATTATAATTTTAATTTATCTATAATTAATTTTTGCTCAAACTTTAATGAAGGCAGCTAAACTGATTGAATCAAAAATAAAAAGATTTCCAATTATTATGCAGTGATAATAAAATTTTATGTAGACTAATTTAATCTTTATTGATATTATTATTGTGGTTTTATATTGTCGTTTCATTGTAATGCGTTTTATAACTTTATTATGTATTGGAGTAAAATCGATTAATTTCATGGTTAAATATTTATTTTTCAATCTTTATACTGCACAGTAGAGATATTTATACTGCAAATACTTGATCAATTTTGTTGTTTAATGTCACATCAGCGCACTTGATCGAATTGGCTTTAATTTAAGATGACTCTCTTTAATTTAGCCAGTTAAATTGAATTTAGAAAGTGTAATTGTCTAGGCCGTCTATGATTTTCAACAACGATTAATATACTGATGTAGAAAATTGTATTACCTTTTTAAAGCTTAGTTTTAAACAAATTTTAACTTAATTAAGATAATCAGAAATAACATAAGACAAGAATGTAGCGTTATACTGTGTTTAATATAATCTCCAATACATGTTAAAGCTAAACCTACATTAGTAAGTCGTATAAATATTCATATCTACAGAATCATACAATGTATAATGCAGAAATATACAATATTCGCATTGAATAATTAAATTAAAGAGAATTTTGTACGATATGCTCATTTCATTTCAACATATGTCTTTTTCCAATTTCACATTTTTGTATTAAATTATAATATTCTGTAATATTACGAAGCGAGTTTTATCTAAACTCAAGTAAAAAACAATTTAAATTAAAGCGTTCCTATTGATGCGAAATATTCTAATATATTATAGAAAACTTTACAAATGAAGATGAAAATAAATAGACAAGAAAAAACTTTAATGACATCAGAATCTTACGGATATACAAAGTTTTAACTTTATGAATCAACCAATGAAAAAGCTGGTAACAAATACAATAGCAAATCAAAACAGATATTACTTTCAGCCGTTTAATTTTGTAACAGATAAAGAATATAATCAATTAGTATCTTTTAATTAATATGATAATTAAACAAGGCATATAGAATAACAATAAGTTTAAATTTATATACAGGGCAGTAAAGTTACTGTACTAAAAGATAATGTGATTTCATTAAATGTAAACTAAATAACTAAAAAATCACATCAACTAAATAAATATTAACTGAAGAATAGAATTGAATATTTAACTAATCCACAGTTTTTTTTTATTAACCGCAATAAACTGTGATATAACGTAAAATGTACCTACAATAGATTAACTTCGGGTTAATTTATGCGTACTTTGTGTAAAATAGAATCATTACCGTGAAATTTTAGTTAAAAATTACAATTGCGGAGATTTTTAATCCGATTGATAAACTAATTGCATTACGTATTACGTTATTTGTCAATGCAAAGCGTAATTAGTAAAAACGATAAACACGATTATCATTAATAATATACTGCATTGCAGCTTTATATAAATATATACATGATTAATAAACCTATAGAAATCAACGATAGATATACTATATACAAGGACTGAAAAAGTATAAAAAATGAAACAGAATTTACCTAAAATATCATAATTATGTCAATAAGTGCTAGTACTTGATATAAAATAAAGTAAATAACGGATGATCTATAGATAGTAGTATAATAAATTTACAAGTAGACAACATTTAGTAGTTTTTTCTTCAATATACATAATTCATTATATCCGTATTATAAAATTATTAAATCATCAAATTAAGTCATTAAATCTGAATTAAATATTTCTTTATATCTGTATTTTATTTATACTATAGAAAGAGTTACATTACAGAAATCTGTTTACTTTATGCAATAGCCACGACACTATTAATAATCTCAAGTCTGATCATATTACATTGACAGTAAATAATCTAAGACATTTATTAATTAAAATACAATGAAGAAAAATGAAGATATCTAAGTGAAATTCAACTTCACAACACAACAGAGTGAAAAGTTATGATACTTGATTCTACAAAGACCGCGGTACTTAAGCCAATGCCTATACAATTAGATTAATTCAACTGTTTTGAAACCTTATAAATATTTTCAATTTTTGGTTTTGTTCGATGTAGCATTTAACAAATAGAATAAAATAGTAAAATAAACAAATTATTTCCTAAAAAAACTACTTAAACTTCTACGATTTAAGTTTTATAAAATTTAGCATTAAGTTCAAAATATTACGCAATTGTAATATTATATATACATACAGTTAGTTATATATTACTCAAAAATGAAATGTTACGATTAAACAAATCATACAATAATCTCATATACAGTGTAAATGCCCATACAATAGTATCACATAGCCTACTGTAAAATTAGACATTAAATTCTATATTAGCATTAAAAATTAATAGCGTAATAGTCAGTCAATAGATAACTCACTCTTTCAGGTTCGAATCCGAATGAAACCCTTAGCAAAACACTGAAATTAATGTTTAGAGTCAAATCCATGAATGTAACTAAAATATTCATCTAAGAAAAAAAGACAATTTAAATTTTAAACTGTTTGTCTGCAGTATATAAAACTACAGACAATTATGATAAACAGTTTACAAATTTAATTGTCTTTTATTTCTAAATGAAAATTTACGTTACATCCATGGATTTGACTCTAAAACAATGAAAATTATCTATCAGAGTTAACATCCAAAATCCCAACATAAGTAAATGATACAATGTATATATATATATATATATATATTAGTACAAATATTATATACAAGTTATCAATACAAATTTATAGCCGGATAACTTATAAATGAAATTTGGTGTGCACCAACATTAAATTACCTAACAAAAAATCTATACAAATAATCTGCAACTAACAAAATAAAGAACTTCAAACGTACTATTATTTGCGTTAGAAATAAATTTGTTCACAAATCACTTTCAGTTAATAATGCAAAACAAATCAACCAGAAATAGTCAAAATTCAAAATACTCTCGAGTTAATTCTAATCGTATGAGAAGAAATCATCCTTTTTTATATAAATCAGGCATTAAACTAATTACTAAATTAATCAATTTGAGCAAACTGACAAAATATATTATCCTATAAATATCATGATATCTATATACTCAACAATTTTTACACGTAAAATTGTCATCAGTTCAGAATGCTTATTCAAAATTTTAAAACAAAGTTTTTCGTTTATTTCTACGAAAAACTTCATACATATCATGTTACGCTGAATATATCATAATTAATATCTGCAGAATATCATAAGCATGATATATAACAAATAGATACGCGATATAAGATACAATTAATGATACGATATTGAAGCTTTTGATAAGTATTAAAAACCAAACGCGAAAAATTCAACTTTTTTCTCCGTTTTGTGTTCGATAGCGAACTATGAGCAAAAATAATACCCTAGAAATATTATTATAACCAACCAACCATATAAAAATCATTAAGAAAAAAACCCAGAAACAAGTTTTCAATGTCCAATAAAAATCAAGATTGGAAAAATTCAAATTCAGAATTTAAAACGCGTACATTTTAAATGATAGAATGAGAAAGTGTATCAATTTAAAGACATTTTCATTTATGAAACTGAATGAAAACAGAGAAATTAATCATAAAATAACCTTTAGTTTTTAATTTTCAATAAATTTTAATATCTCTCTTTTTGCACACCATTTTTTACACCAAGATTCTATTTATAAATATACATTCAAAACAAAAATTTAATGTAAACAAATTCCGGATACTATACAAAACATAAACCTAAATAAAAATGATCTCAGAACACAATAACATAACCTAATTAATAATTATACAAATCAGACAACTTTGCAATCGATGATAGAACACTGAATCGGGATAACTTGCTGCACCCTTTAGTACCGGATGTTCAACATTCTTCGTGCGTTCATCAAAGAACGGTGCAACAGTTTGAGCACGCACCCTCCGAACCGGTTTTTTCCTTTTTCATCTGGCCTAAAATAAAACATAAATCTAAAGTTTTTTTTTAATATTTTAACTTTTGTCAGTCAAATTTTTCAAAATTAAATCCATAACGCAATAATCCAAAACTCTAGAAATGTTGCAAAAATTTAAAAAGCTACAAAATGCAAGTAGAATGGTACAAAATGCAAGTAGAATAATACAAAAGCAAGTAGAATGGTACAGAAAAAAGCAAGTAGAATGGTACAAAAGCAAGTAGAACGCTACAAAAGCAAGTAGAGTGGCACAGAAGCAAGTAGATTAGTACAAAAGCAAGTAGAACGCTACAAAAGCAAGTAGAAAGGTGTCGTACTTTGACTATTAGGCTCCGGTAAGTTCTCACGCGCTACCAAATGCATCACTGTTGTCTTTCCTGTCGCTAACTGCAATCCTGAAAATAAATAATTTTATTTTTGAATTTATATACAAAAGTAAAATCAAGGACATAATTTTGAGTTTAAACGCAACGACGCAATTTAATGAAAATTAAACGCAATTAAGCAATATATTAAAAATTAAAAAGGCTACAAAAAAGATTACGTTTAACGTCTTGATTACCTTACTATACGAACAATGTCTCAGACGTAGCTGTCAATTTAAGCATCTTACTAAATAGTGTAGATAATTATAGAAAATATTGAGCTATCCGAGATTAAAACCTGGATCTATCGATTTCGAATCCAGCTCTCTAACCACTTCTCCAACGGGCTTGACAAATAAAAATATGATATCGAAATGTTTCAACTCGATAAACTTTAAAGATTTTAACAAAACGTTTTATACTAACCAGCCAGTGTAACATTTCCGTGAAGAAATCTACCTTGATAAATCAATCGAAGTATATTTGTAGGGGGCAACTGCTCATCCAACCACTCTGAAATACCAAAACATTTATCTCTTATCTCTTAATCAACATCACATCAGCACAAAAACGATATATTAAGTGACGTTTTGCGAACTGAGTGATAAGTGAACGCGCGTAAAAGTGAAAGTAAGCGATAAGTGAAAGCAAGTAATGAGTAAAAAGCAAGCAATAAGTGCACTTTTTAATAATTTATTCTTGAATAATGTTCAAAGTTTTCAAATAAAGCTTAAAATTTACACTGAATTTTATTAAGAAATGAAAAAACGTAACAATCTAATGTCGAATTCCAGGAAGCCTGTTCAACTAAAAACTAATTTTACCTATATACTGATTAAAATTCAGCGAGTCCCTTGGTAATTACAGCTATTTCATTGGACTAGAGCGTCATCTGGTTTTAATAACGTAATGCTACTAAAACAAAACCATTGCATAATTTAACACAATTTTAACGAACGAATCGGTACGTACGTATGGATTCTATAGATATGCTTCCTGAAACTGGCTATAATTTATCCATTGTATGATCATAAATATATAATATAAAGATAATGATGATAAATAAAAGATTTAGATTAACTCACCAGGTGGCCAGGTATCATACACGTGCTGTGTGATGACAGTGACAGAGTCACTCGGTTTACACAGAAACTCTTTTGTCTTACCGGACACTAATATCAGTCTTAAGTTAATCTGTCAAAACAATGCGATAAATATATTGAATATTTTCCTTGAAAATTAATTGAATTGTTTTTATGCTTAAATATAGATTGGATAGAATTACTGCTTTCAAAGAAACAATATAAATGCTTATGTTTGTTAGTAACGTCACATCAGCACAAAATGTTATTTATTGACACGTTGTTAACTGAGTGTGTAGATAACTCATTACATAAAAGAATTGCATCTGTTATTAAGGTTCTAGGAAGTTTCATCAAAGGACGATTCGTCAACGAACTGTTCGTCAAGGACTGTTCTTATAACGGATGATTCTTATAACCCCTAACACTACCCATAACCATAACCCCAAACCTAACTCTAAACCTAACCCTAACAAATATCTTTGACAAACAATCCGTTGACGAAGCGTCCTTTGACGAAACGTCCGCATACCTTTTTGAAAACTTTACTAGAAGCAAATTTGCTAGTAAATTTAATTTTGTGCAACTGTAAAATGCTGTACCATTTATCGGAATACAGTATTAAGTTTGTAAACATCATATTTTTAGCTTAAAACTAAAATTAGAAACAATCTGATAACAAATGAAAAGTAAAGACACAAAACAGAATGGAAAATAGACCTTATCTGCTGGTATACTTATATGCGTCATATTGTTTCCAGATTTCACTGCCACTGGACAATAAATGAAAGTCTAACAGCCCCCCCTAAGGTCGATATTCAAACTTTCCCTCTGTTCACAGAATCAGCGAAGTTTGTTTAATCTTTGATGGAAACCAGAGGCCGTCAAATATTGACTTTATAATTTATTAGATGCAGAATCTAAGGCTAGTGTTGTTTAATTTCAAGTTGATCAAATATTAATGAAGCTATTTCTAGCTCAAAATTTTGACTGATAGTCAACAGGAAATATTAACAATTAGGAAATATGACAATTAGGCAGCCGTATAAAATATTCAGAAGATTAAGGTTATATTGCTTTAATTAATCTGAAAATCCAATTTAGAAGATAAAATATTAATCAGATAAAGTAATAAGTTCAAAGTGTTATATTTTCATTTAGACTATTAGGAACAATAAACGACAAAGAAGGTAATAACTATATTAAATACAAAAAATGGATATTATATAAAATGACACAATTTCTGGTCAAAATATATACAATAAGAATTCTATAATAAATTAGATACTTATATTAATTACTAATTTATTACCAATTTATTATTTTTACTAATTACTGCTTACTAATAATAACAATCTTCCTGTTAACTATATTACACACACATATAATACATAAAATCATCCATCTCTTTTCATTTAACATATACACATAAAAATGTACAAATATTATACGAATTTTCCACCCAGGGCCCCCTGTCAGACCCCTCAGTCCCAAAAGTAAGCAAAAAAAATAAAAAATAATAATAATTCTCCAACATGGACTCTACAAGGCCATCAAAATACTTATCACGTCTAAAACTAGATTTTTAAACAAATTTCATCAAATTTTCACATAATTTTTATATTTAACTACCCCCGAGAACTATTTTCCACCCCTTAAAATAAAATTTCATCCCCCCTGAATTGTATCCCGGGGATCATTTACCCCTTTTTGACGCAAAAAATTACAAAAATATGATTTATAATGCGTTATGTAATGTAAACAGATAGAGAAGGATCTATTGTTTGATGGTTAAATTTAACTCGATTTTCTTTCATTATTTAACGTTAAAAGTTAAATTTAACGTAAATTTAACGTTAAAAAATACGAAGTTAAATACTGGCAGTAATATTGGTAGTTGGAGAAATGTCTAAAGGGTGCAACAAGTCGGTAAGAGAATAAAACTTCTATGTAAAATTTTGTTTTATTGTGTAATTGTTTAGGCTATAATTTCATATAATCATCATATATTTTTTATTTGTTTAATATAATTAATCCTAATCCTAATTTTCAGGGTTAGGGACACCAAGAGAAATTTGGAACCCATAGGCAGGGGAATTACTGGACCTTAATCACCAAATTGTAATTTGTCCCCATCATTTGTTCCCTATCATGTGATTCATTGATTGATCTATCTATAAGTTACTCTTAACATAATAGAGGTAACTACTGTTTAAACTACTCTACTGTTAAAATATGCAGTTTTACTTTTGACAATCACCCCAATTCGAATCTACACTTTAAGATTTAAGTTTTGAACTCCGATATACTATTCAAATGATATTTTATATTCTATTTGATAAATGTTTTACTTATATCTATCTTATATCTATTTGTAATTTCTTTGTAGGTTGCACTAATGGCAGTTTCTATTGAGATCCCATGCAATTAGTTTAATATGACAGAGAACAATGTTGCATGTCGACTTTATCCCTCGGATGCTGCAGTCAGAGCTTCTTTTCTCTACTTTATCTTTAACTTGCGCAAGTGGTGGACCAAAATATGATGATTTTAAGTAAATCACTCTCATTTTTTATCATTCGAGAATTGAAATTATACTTGTGATTAGTATTTGTTGACATTTTATTTTATAGAATTTCTAGCAATGTGACATTGAAGTTGATGTTTAGGGACGGTTTAAAACGTGTGCTTGATTTTGTTGAAAGTTGTAACTGTGATTCATTTTATATTTGCAATAGGTGAAAAGATATTTGTTTGTTTATAAAATGCTTATTTTCTCAGCAGTATATAAATTAGAAATTATTAGTATCTAAACTGGTTACAATTATACATTAATGTAATAAAGTAAATCTTTGATGAACTTTTAATACAAATTGATCAATTATTTCTTTAGATTCAAGTTAATCTATGCAACAATGTGACTATATTGAATATTTATATATTTATTATATATTTCTATATCTATATTCTATATTTGACTATATTCAATATTTTCATTCTCAAATATTGATTACGTACAATTATATCTACTGCATGAATTTTAGTATTCTAATCAGTCGGGCTAATGATTGGCTAAAGAACAGGGGCCCAACTGTCCGAGTCTTGCATGTTGAGGTACTGGAAGTTGATGGCATATACACAGCGTCTTGTTCCAGACAAAAAACAGATGATAACAAGTCATCAGCTAGAAATCTTTCTGCCTTTCTCAAGCTCATCCGGTTAGTGTAGAAATATTTAAAATAAATAAAACCAAAACTATTAAATATATTAAATTGTTAATGTACAGTGTTCATAAAAACATTATGCATTATGTAATTATTATATAACATAAACCAACATTAAAGTAATCAAAGTATAGGCAAAGGAAGATATCAGTCTTTGTTTAATAAGCTGTGATGGTGCTCTGAATTATCATCAAAGTACAAAAATAGTATTCAAAGATAAAATACAATACGTAATGCTTATATTTGAGCTACTACAAATCAAAGCATGTTAGAGAAGTGGTTAGAGCGCTGAATTCGGATGCGACGCATCTAGGTTCGAATCTTTTAAATTCTATATTTTTGTAACTTGCTGCATCCTTTAGTAAGACGCTTAAATTACTGCTACATCTGAGACATCATTATAATCCATGTAGTTCAACTTAATCTTAAAACTAAACCTTAATACTAATTTACATTTTCTATATATTGAGTTGTTATCATGCAATTAGTATTCAATTATCCTGCAATTTTAACATGCAACTAAAAAAACAATAATTCTATTACGATGCAGTATTATTACTTTCTTTTACAGTTTATGGTATACAAAAATTGATGCAACGTCTGAATCACAATCGCAATGTAACTGTAATCAGTCTATAAATGATATCGTTCAGTTAGATTACATTCACGTGCTGCCATCAAGACTAGAGACCACACCGAGATCCTGTTTTCCTAAATTTCAAAATCTTCAATCAACTCTGGAAGCGTTTAACGATAGACTTAAAAACGGGGAAATTAATTTAAACGGTAAACGGAAGTGTAAACAATAAACGGAATAGAGTCAAACAGTAAAGAAAATGATTTGATTTGTAAACAGAATCGATTTAAACGGATTGGTTTTCTAAATAATAATAGATATTTAAACAGTAAATATCAGTCAAATTTATAAATTTTAATGTTAGACTTAATTAGACTAAACAATCGATAAAATAGATTTAAATCATAAATGTTACATCAAGTGAAACAGTGTAATAATTTATCTAAATTTATATCATTTTAATATTATTTTACATTATGTAATGCTACCTTACGGTGCATTTTATTTTATTATTATTCGTTGAGTTTCAATTATTATTTTTATTATTTTAAACATCATTACGGTAAATAATTATATTAAACGGTATGAATATTTTATTAATAATTAAATTAAACGGATTAAATTACTTTTAGACAGGAAATCTTATCGATAATTCTTCTTTTGTTGCTTATTCATAGTTCTTTATTTCTTTTCTTATTTATAAATCTTTCTTTCCTTATAATTCTTGATTTCTTTTCTTATATATAGTTCTTTCTTTTTTACTTATTAATATAAAACAGGAAGGGTAGTCAGTATTCAGACGTCGATGCTTCGTTTTTGTTCACAAAATTGTCAACTAAACGCGGAAAGAACTTTCTGGATGTTTGATGGACCCGCTACTGATGTGCACATCTGTTTCTATCTCACTGTCTTCTTCTTTCAAACGAATGAAGTTTTCAATTCAGTTCATAACCTCGGTATTTTATCTTCGATACATTTGTTTTATTACATTTATTGGAAATAAATACATTAGTATTACTTCCAATAAGTATTAAATAATACTTATTGGAAGTATTTTTTGTTCAATTTGTTCAAATTATGATTGAGAGTCAATGTAATTTGTATGTTTTTAAAAGAATGATTTTATGTGAATAGAATATGAATTAAATTGTAAAGATTAGCGGTGTTTCAGTCATCAAATGATAACGTTTTTGAGCATTAGGAAAGGTGACAATTTTTGCTTCATTTCAACTGTGAAAGAAACATTTAACTGAGAGAGAAAAAATCTTTTGATACAAAATCGATTTTTAATCCTTTTAATCTTTTACATTCAACTGAATTTTATTTATACTCGTTGAACAATTCTTTAAACCGTTTATGACTGTTTTTCTGCTGTCAGTAAATGTTCTTATTAATCATTATTATTTTGAATTAAAAGTCTGCAAGAATTACTTCCAATTTTAATTATATGAATCATTTTATTTATTTTATTTTAAAGGTTTTAAAGATTTTGCACCAAAATGCGACATATCAAACAACAGGCGCAAATCATCAATGGGCGGGATTAGTGGAATGATTGACGCAGCGAGGGAGTGGCTTAATAATTCTTCCAACCAATCAGTGCGCGCGTTTAATCTGCAGACAATCGATCATTTTACGTATTTTCGTTGTGCTCGAGATACCCCTGGTTAGATTTTTATTGTATTTTGATAATAAATTAAAAATTATTATTATTTGAAAGCAATTAACTGTTAAAATTTTACATTTCACATGTATTGAGTCATTAATATGAAAGAAGTATGTTATTATCCTGTAATTTTAACGTTTTACCATACTACAATAACTTATTTTCTATTATTTGCATTTATTATTAATATAACTTATATTCTTATTAAATAAAGCTTTAATTCAGTTATAACTTTATTTAATGAACTTATTTCTCAAATTATTCTAAATCTACTTTTTGCTATTTATTTTTATTATAAAACTTGACACCTTTTTAAAACATAAAACGTAAAATATGTAAACTCTCCACGCAGGTTACGAACAGAAAACTCTCTCGAATACATTCTTTCAGTCAGTTCTCAGCACTGATCCAGTTCAATTCACTAAAATCCTTCGTCTCTACTACTGCGCTTGCTCCGATTTATGCAACCCCACCGGTTGCGCGCATCGTAACGCTATAGGTCTGAATGATCGTGTCGAATTTGTGCAGAAATCGTTTCACGTCGATAGTTTTGTAGCGGTATCTGAGCTGAATATGGCGTGGTCTCATTTAGCTATGCCTACTGATAGTCATAGGCAGTTGTTGTCTAAGATTAATGAATGGATTCGATTTAATGGTAATAGTGATATCAGTTTGTTTATTGTGTGAATTTCAGTTTGTCTATTGTACAAATATCAATTTGTGTATTCCATGAATATCAGTCGTTTATGATAAAATATATAGTTAGTAAATGAATAGTAAATTTATATCGATGTTATGACAATTCATCTACAGACATTTGGTCTGCGACACTTCGTCTATAAACATTTGGTTTACTGACATTTGGTGTACTGCAACATTAGGGTTAGGGTTAGTGTTAGGGTTAGGTGTATTGTTAGGGTTATGGTTAAGGTTAGGCTTATGACTAATGTTAAGATTATTGTAAGGGTTACAGCTAGGTTAGACCAAATGTCTTAAACCAATGTCTGTAGACTAATTGTCTGTAGACCAAATGTCTGCAGACCAAATATCATAAACCGAATGTCTGTAGACCAAATACCATAGACCAAATGTCGGTAGACCAAATTTTTATAGAGCCAATGTTTGTAGACCAAATATCATAGACCAAAAGTCTAGACCAACTATCTCAGACCAAAAGTCTGTAGACTAATTATCTCTTTACCATTTCTATCTGTTTAGACGCTGAACTACTAGGTGTAGAAACAGTCAAACTGTGTCTTGTCGATAAATGTCAGCGAAGCAGGCGTCTAACTTCGGATGATTCTCTTTTCCATTCTTCAACTCGCGACACCGCAGCAGCTGTTTACGCATTACGTATCTTTGTTTCATTGCCAAAAGCCGCGCGTGAGCCGCTTTGTTTGCAGCCAGAGCCGAAGTATATTCGGCTGAAGAATCGTTGGTTTTGTACGATTTTGTAGGTGAATATTTTGAATGAAAGTGCATTTAATTCAAATTCGATACAATTTTTTTGTTTGATATCGTTGAGGGGGAATAGAGAACTTGATCAAGATTTTTTTAGATTAAAGTTATTGGTTAGGAATTATTGACGAATGTTTGTGTTGATCAGGAACATTAGTCATTTTAGTGAAGCTTTTATTTCGTATATTCTCGTTGTGATATATTGTTTTTGCGTCAATTTGTATGAAAAACATAAATAAATCTTATTCAAGGTCCTAGTTACGCTATATATTTTGATATGCACGCCTTGCTGCACCCTTTAGTCATCTTTTAAATTTTCGATACTTTTGTGATATTCTTACTTGTATTAGATATCTTAGATTGTAGTATTATTGATACAGTATTTTTTGTATTTTGTTCCGTGTGTATCATAACTAGATAATCAGGTTTTTTTTAGGGCACAATTATTTCTGCTGCTACACTTTTCAGTATTACACAGTAGTTCACGATTTGCTTCAAGTTTTAGTAAATTTTTTAGACAATTGTATAGTTGAATTATTCTATGTTTATGCAATGTTTTGTTATTCGAGAATATTACGCTTGTTTTTGTATGGATTTTGAAATAAATCATAATAACGTAAACTGATATTTTACGTTTTTTGATTGATCTTGTTGTATCTAGTTTTTTATTGCTTCTTTGAATTGTATGAAAATATATCGGCTAAGTTTAAGGTATATTTTACGTATTTGGATTAAATGTAATATTTTTAATATATTTGCAAAATATATTGGCTAACTTTAAAGTATATTTGACACATTTGGATTTTAAAATTTTATTGAAATGCATCAATTGATTCAAAAGTTATAGCATTTATTGTTGAACTTCTGTTCTACTTGTTTGCAGTTTAATTTTGTTTTTTAATTTTTATATGTAATTTAAAATAAGTTTTGTAAAACTCTTTTAAAATAGTTTTAAGTCATGACTCAGAAATATAATCTCCATTGATATTATTTATATTTAATCATTCATTAAATATAATCCACAATTAATTGTATACTAGTAATCTGAGCTTATATTTACTCATAAATTTTATCATTTTGTTTATTGTAACTTATTGAAGCATATTACGATCTTATATTATTAATCGTAGATTTAACTAAGTATATTTCATAAGGAAAGTAATTAAATGTACTGCGTTAGAACTCAATTTTTCGTAATCATTTGTTTTTTGCATACCTAACTCAGTCTTTTTGTGCAGATGTGACATTATGGAACAGCAAATCACACAATTCATATTTTATTTTGTAGCTTTCCTTATTTTTATATATTAATGTTATGCTCAACTTAATTAAGAACTAACAGTCTTCTTTATACTAGTAATATTTTATTGATTTTTGTACTTTTATGTCAATTAATCATTTCATGCACTGCTGTATTTGTAATTGAATCTGTTAAAGACTTCTAATTAATTAATCAAGTATTTAGTTGACTTTTGAAAGCAATTTGCTAACTTTTTTTATTGTAAGCTTTATTATAAACTTCATCATACATAATCCCACCCAATTAAACTGGTATTTAACTGGCTTTAAACTGGTTTTAAACTGGATTTAAACTGAATTTAAACCGGTTTTAACTGGTTTTTAACTGACTTTAAACTAGCTATAATCTTGTTTTTAACTGGATTTAAACTGGATTTAAATTCATTTTTAATTGGCCTTAAACTCGATTTAAACTGAAGTGTACATAATGATTAGATTCTGCATTTGCGCAATTTTAAAAATATATCATTTTTGATCACTTTGATATGTGATTCAAAATTGATCAATTTAAACATCTGGTTTTACTCGTTTAACCCTCCCCCTGACGTGATTTACTGATTTATTAATAATTTATGCATTTAGTGAAATTTAGTTGAACTTTGTGTTTGCTACTGCTCTAATTTTAAAACTAAATTCAGTCCGATTTTTGGAGTTCTAATCTTTTATTCAATATCTTTTTTATATGTAATAATCAAATGTGAAATTATTGTAAATTTACTAATCAGATTTTGTATTAGTTTGATCTTGTAAATTTGATCAATAAAAATATTGAAGTAGAGGTCTATATAATATCTTATTAAAATTATGATTTAATTATGAGTAGAAAAACTCTTTACGAAATATTATTTCTTTTATGTTAAAATTGTATAAAAATTATAATATTTTAATAATGTTCTATTGCATAATTTATTAGATATTATCTTATAAAATATCTCCTAAAATAATACTATAGTATATATTATTCTCCTTTGCTGTTAATTATTTAAAATATATATTTATATTAAAATAAAAATATAAATAACATTTAAAATTGCAATATAAAATTTTATAATGAAGATAAAACAATAGGAGTATAGGACATTACCTCCCGGACATTTCCCCCCGGACAATTCCCCCTTTTCAGGGGGGACATTTCTCCCCCGGAAACATGCATACAGGCATACATACATAGTGCATACAAATGTACATATATTTATTATAGAGGTGGGGGGGGGGGAATTGTCCGGGGGAGGAATGTCCGGGGGTGAAATGTCCGTCCCCCAACAATAGTCTATTAGCTGTTTATTTTATTCAATAGATTTTTTGCAGTTATTAGTTTCTTTCAGAAAATATTTTTAGTACGATGCTATCCCGTGCATGTAGCCTAAGGCAATGCATTCAGGGGGAACTGGATGCAGACATGGCCCAGGTTCATGTTAAGACGTATGAGGTTCCTTCAGAGAGTGTTGAACATATGGAGATTGCCTGGTCGGCTTCAGGGGAGGCAGCTTTCCATGACATATGCTGGAAGGTTCTGTAGTGACTAATCTAGATATTTAAAAAATACTATTTTATGACAATATGATAGACATTTTAGAGAAAACTAGTCATTCTTTATAATATAATAATACTGATTAGTCAAGATATTGTTGACAGATTTATTATTAAATCAATATCAATCAAAAGACTTTAACGTCTGTGTAACCGTCGAGGGACGATGTCGCAGACTTCTCTCAGTATCAGTCAAGACCACACATGCTCCACCCAAGCAGGGAGGACAAAATATCAACTAAGGAAAAGTACGGTATACAAAGGCTCTGATATCTGTTGAATTGCTAAAGAGTGCAACAAGTAGCTGATTTATGCGATATACTTCACATAGTGTGCAACAAGTTATTTGTTTTCAAACCAGTATCTAGATAAATTTCTAAGTTTTTCTAAGTTTAAGCACTATTTTAAGTTTTTATTTGAGTGCAGGCTGCAATGGACTCAGTTAAAATGGACAACCCTTTTGTTTTGAGTTCACTGGAGAAAGATTTACTGATTGTGGCTAAAAAAACGGCCGAATATTTCGATTCAATCGAGAAAATTAGAACAGAGGCCAGACGCATTGCTTCTATGATCAAATCAGCTAAATACGCAGTCGCATTTACTGGTCACTTTTATTATTAATTCTGTTATCAAATATCATTATATTATTGTTATCTATTGTATTAATTTCATGCACTCTCCTGCTCCGCTCACTCGAATAGCATTATTTATAATCGCTTTAAACAAAAAGAAGATAATTTCTTT
>JAQIXG010001329.1:0-22841 GCA_034700105.1 Oconnorella tubifera
CTGCAGTCTATCTTCAGTTATCATAAGATCTGTCAATCTTTTTTGCCTACAATTTCTTATAAGAATTTTCTGTTCAATCAGCTTTCTATTCAGCTTTGTAAATAGGCCTACTAATTGATAATTGATAAATAATTAATTTTTGTATTAGTCTTGGTCCTTGACCTTGTTTACAGCAAGGCCAAGGACTTTTCCTCAAGGCCAAGACCAAGGCCAAGACCTTGCTGTCCGAGTCAAAGACCAAGGCTAAGGACGTGGTCTTGGACTCGGGAGTTTGAGGCCAAGGCCAAGGCCAAGATCACAACCTCACGAGGACAAGGCCAAGGTCAAGACCTTGAAAAGAGGTCCTCGAGGATCCTCGAGGCCAAGACCATGTCCTCGAGGACAACAAGTCTGCATAGAGGCAGTTATGGTCTAAAACATATTAATATTAAGCACCAATTATCGATCAACTAGTATCAATTATTATTATAATTAGTACATTTGTAATCAGATCAACATCCCTGCAAAACATAACAGAAATAAGTAATTTAAAATACAGCTAATTTAATTTAGATTAATAAATGTAATTTAACTTCAAAACGAAGTCATTGTTTTATTGTAGAATTTGCTGGCGTTAAATCCACTAAAGAAACCGTTTGCTGTTGTGTTGCCATCAGCTCAAACGAAACAAGGAAAGAAACATTGGAAGAGAAACGAAGACAAGTCATGTCGTGTATGTTAACTGTATTGTCTTCTGAATTTAAGAAGTTACAAATATTAGTAATAGAAAGCAGTAGAATTAATAAATTATACAATGTATTAACAGATTATCAGCACTTGACAATATAGATCAATAATGATAATAAATGGAAGTAAGAGGCTCATGAAATGACTATAATATAAAATAAATAGTAAATGATTTGGTGTTGTTAAGAAATAAATATAATTAATGGTAGTAATCGATGTTTGCAGAAATATCTTGCACATAATTGCTCAAATTTGCTGTATTATAAAGCACATAATTTAAACTGTTTTTATTTGTTGAAGAGTTGTACATCAAAAACGAACAACTTTGATGATATAAAACACACCACTTTAAGCGAGAGAGGGGCACTGCGGGAGGCCGCGAGGTTAACTTTTTAAATATAATTTAATCATTGAAATAATGCTAAGGTCGTATAACTGTCATGGGAAATTTCTAGATAAAACATTGACAACTCAATTTGTTGTTTAGAATTTGTTAATCTTAAAATTGATCAAATAATAGTATTTTGTAATTGGTTAAAATTCAAAAATAGTTCTTGAAATATTTCTTTAATTTTTTGAAACACTTCAGTATTCAAAACTGTTACTAAAGAGGTAGTCAGTTTTTTTATTATCTTCTAAACTTATCAACACCCCCCCCCCCACTTATCTTATATTTATTAGATTTGTTATTTTAGAGGGACTTTAGTATTGATATAATTGGTATTGATTGATTTTTGGATTCACTAATTTTAACTGTTATTCAAATTGTTTGAGGAACATCTTTTTTAATGTAGTAATCTTATTGTAAGTCCTAGAAAATTATATTTCTGATATCTGTGTTCAGATTTTCACCATACATTTTACAACTGAAAACGTCTTACAGATTAGTGAAAAATTGTCATTTTTATGGATTAAAAATGATTGCCCCTACCCTCTGTGAGTGAAATATCTTGGAATTCAAGGAATTAATTAAGAATATATTTTTATGTACGAGTGATTATTTTATATTTTATATTCTTGATGTTTGCTATAGATGTTTGAAATGTGCCGACGCACCTTGTCAAAAGAGTTGCCCGACTCAGCTTGATATCAAATCATTTATCACCAGCATCGCAAACAAGGTATGCGACACTTTTAGATATCTATCAGCTCTTGATGATCGAATGGTTTCATCACTATATAAAACCTAGAGGTGTGAAGTTGAGTTCCTGAACTAATAAAATGTATTTGCTGCATCCTTTGGTATGTTACTTAATTTGAAAGCTATGTTTTGGGTATACTGCATGCAAGGAATACCTAGGATTCTGATGACTATATAGAACTTTGCTTAGTAATATTGCATTTTTCTTTTTTTAAATTAAAAATTAAGTTTAATTTGATCATTAGTGTAAAGAACTGTTTTACTAAACTGAAGTATTTGTTACATTTTTACATTGTTGAATTTCATTTGAAGAATTACTATGGGGCAGCTAAAGCCATATTCTCTGACAACCCCCTTGGTTTAACTTGTGGGATGGTGTGCCCCACTAGCGATTTGTGCGTGGGGGGGTGCAATCTTTACGCCTCAGAGGAAGGGCCCATCAATATTGGAGGACTGCAACAGTTTGCTACCGAGGTAATTATAAAATTTGAGATTTTACTCTTTATTTTAACAATTTGTTTAATATGTTCTTAATTTAACTTAAGGGCAATAACATTGAACTGGCACAGTAGTTATTTTAGTGATGCATTGAAATGTATTTATGTCTTGACGGTGATGGAGGCTTGAAAGTTTTTGATGTAAATCTATAGTAAAGCGGACAAAGTTATATTAATTAAGTAATCTATATGTAAATAGGATTTATTAAATGAGCAATATAATATCAATCTACTGTAGAGAAAAAATCTGATTAATTGGTTAAGGAAATGCCATGGACATAGATATTAAAGTTATTTTATTTGTACTTGTATAAAAAAATTTCATATTAAAAAGGTGTTCAAATCTCTGCGCATAGAACAAATTCACGACCCAGAATTAGATCGCTCCGCCCTTCCTTCTGTTTACTCAAGTAGGATTGTTCTGATTGGCTGCGGCCCGGCTAGCATCAGTTGCGCCACCTACCTAGCTAGGCTTGGATACTCTGACGTCACGATCTATGAACGCGCGGCTTATGTGGGGGGACTTAGGTAAATGCAGACGGGGTTAATCTTAATTTTTTAATTGCGAAAAATTTTAGCGAATTTTTTACGTTTAATTAATGTGTTCTATGAATAAAAAGTTTGAAATCTAACGAACAGACATTTTAAATTATCATTAATAGAATTATCATTGATAGAATAATAAATTTCAAATTACTATTAATTATCACAATAATTATTCAAATTCTCACTAATAGAATAATAAAATATAATTAATGTCCACAAATTAACTATAACTATACATGTGTAATAAGAGTAATTGTTGTTGAATCGAGCTGTTTTGTACATTGTAATCATTATGTTTATTTTCTTTGATAATATTCTTTGTTCAGTTCTTCTGAGATTCCTCAGTTTCGTCTTCCCTATGATGTTGTGAGCTTTGAAGTGGAGCTCATGAAGGATCTCGGGGTCAAAGTGGAGCTTGGTAGAGCATTGAGTCAATCTGTTGGAGTCACACTTGACTCCCTGAAGGATGAAGGAGTCAAAGCTGTGTTCCTGGGTTTTGGTAATATAATGTCTTATTGTCATAGTTTGTTGTTTATTATTTATTTTAATTAATTCGTTTCTTTGTTATTTTAATTTGTTAGTAGTTTCTTGTTATTTTAAGAATTATTAATGACTCTTTGTACATCATTAA
The DNA here is from genome assembly GCA_034700105.1 of Oconnorella tubifera. Taxonomy (NCBI): domain Eukaryota; kingdom Metazoa; phylum Annelida; class Clitellata; order Enchytraeida; family Enchytraeidae; genus Oconnorella; species Oconnorella tubifera. The sequence continues at coordinate 3,542 of JAQIXG010001329.1, forward strand.
ATCTCTAAATAATTTTGAATTATGTTAATGTTTATACTCTTTCATTATTTAGTAGAACTTTGTCATCAATTAAATTAAATTTGGTTTAAAGAGAGCATTTATTAAAATCTTATGTTTTGCATGTTGTTTCCAATTAGATGTTTTTAACAATGTTTTTTGTTAAAAACATTGCAGATATACTATTTGTGTCATTATATGTTGAATATATTGGTGACTATGTTTTTTGTATTATTTATTTGATATGAATACAGAATCAATCTAAGTCATAAACATACTATTATATGATATTATGTTGTAATTGTTGGATATAACAGGACTTCCGGATGCAAAGCGTATTGACATATTTGAAAAGCTGACAGAAAAAGAAGGATTTTACACTTCAAAAAGTTTCCTACCCTTGGTAGCCTCAGCCAGTAAGGGGGGCATGTGTGCCTGCAAGGGGGCCCTGCCAAACCTTCACGGGCAGGTTATTGTGTTAGGCGTGGGGGACACCGCTTTTGATTGCGCCACTTCGGCTTTGAGATGCGGGGCTAGAAAGGTTTTCATCGTATTTCGTAAAGGATTTACGAACATTCGAGCAGTGCCAGAGGAGGTTTGATAACTAAAGGATATGATAAAATACTCTTAATGATCATCTTACAGTTTTATTTTGATCAATTTTTCCTACAAATACTCGTTAGAGAAGTGGTCAGGACTCAGAATTGACTGTCCAGATTTAAATACCGTATATCTCGCTATTTCTCTAACTTGATGCACCCTTTAATAGGGTGTTTAAATTGATAGCTACGTTTGAGAGATTGTTCATATAATACAGTAATCCTTGATGTTAAACTTAACCTTTACCTTATATGAATAATATTTTTGTGATATGATATTAATTACAGTGTAATATTTCATGTAACATATGGAGTATAATAAAGAACTTACTTTTAACAGTAAAATATATGACAAATAAAATGCTGAAACTTGTTTTAAACAACAAAGAATGCAAGCCTACTAGATTATATTTCTTTTTGTTTTTTTATTTAACAGATGGAACTGGCCCAGGAGGAACAATGCGAATTTCTTCCCTTTATGAACCCTAAGCAAGTGTTGATGAGAGATGGAAGGATTAGAGCGATGGAATTCTGGAGGACGGAACAGACGAGTGATGGAGAGTGGATGGATGATGATGACCAAATAGTCAGACTTAAAGCTGACTTCATTATTTCAGCTTTTGGTTCTGGATTAGCTGATCCGGATGGTTCCTAATTTTTATTGAGATTTTTAGTGTTTCGCATTTTTTAAGGTCATTAACTGCAGGTATGAAGTAGTGGGAGCAAGGGCACCCCCCCTCCCCCCAATAAAAGAAAGATGAGCGAATTTTTTGTTTCTTTTGCTAATCTACAGAGAGATCTTTTTTTTACTGATTTTTTCTTTACAAATGTATGCAGAAAACTAAAAGTATGAAGTTGATTATATGTCAGAACTTTTCTTCTTGTGAAGTAATTGCCTGACTGTGTTTTCAAAATTGTCCAGATTATATTATTTTGAACAATAATAAATCTATCATAAAAAAAAATATTTTTAAAATCTTTTTTTTCGTTTCTAACTAAAATTTAGCCTTGGGGGCGCTGAAGCCCTTAGAGTTGAACGGCTGGGGGTTGCCTAAGGTCAACGAGGGAACTATGCAGACCAGTGAGCCGTGGGTTTTTTGTGGGGGGGACCTGGCAGGGGTTGCCCAAACTACCGTGGAGTCAGTGAATGATGGAAAGACTGCTTCTTGGAACATGCATAAATATCTTCAGGTAGGCTTGAGAGAAGGGTACATTAAAATCAGAATTGAAAAATAAATCGTAGATTAGTGATAAGTGGACATAAGGAAGAAAGATCTGGAAAAATGTGGAGCAATATACATTGTATGCTTGCGAGAAGGGTACTTCACGAGGAATATCAGAAAATGAAATAATAAAATATTGCATTAGAGAATGATGCATGAAAATTAGAATATGAAATATATAGGCTTTGTAAAATTGAAATTCCGAGACCAGATAATAAATTGCAAAATATATTACTTTTGAATTTTAACAACTTTGTGAAAGAAATGGTAGATTTAGTGATCTTTAAAACTTTTTAACATTTTATGATTTTATTATAGAGATAATTCACACTTTACATTTTACGTTTCAGTCTACAGTGGGTGTACCAGTTAGCGATCCAGCTAGACTCCCTCAGTTTTATACCCCCATTGATTTGGTAGACTTAAGCATTGAAGTTTGTGGTATGAAATTTGAGAACCCTTTTGGATTGGCTAGCGCCCCCCCGACTACTAGCAGTGCTATGATTAGGCGGGCATTTGAGGCAGGGTGGGGATTTGCTCTTACGAAAACTTTCTCTTTGGATAAGGTATATTGTTGCGTATAAAAACTAGATTAAGTATAGTGTAAATTTTTGTTTAATTGATAATTAATGTAAAATTCACTAAACTTTCTGAATAAGGTATAATGTCATACATAAAAAGTCTATTATATTTGATGTAAAGTTTTGGTATAGTTGATAAATAATATAACATTTTGTTGAATTCGTACAAATTTATGAAAGCAATAATTTTTATCATAAGTACATGAAAGTGTACATGAATCGAAAAAATTGCAAGTCACTAAAAGTACAAATATGTCTGATCAGATTACAAAATGTAGTTGTCTTATAGACTTAGAATTTGAGTTTTTATAAAAGTTGTTACAACTGACAGTAATTATAGTAAGTTCAAACTTTTTGTAGTACTGGAAGGAACAACAATTTAAGCTTGTTAAGCTTAAATTTATATACTGTAAAACTTTTGCTTACTGTAAGGGTTAAATAAATTATTTGATAAATTTGATGATAAAATATACATTAACTATATATTACTTTCTTGAAAATTTCATTGTTATTACACGCCATTTTCTGCTATTATTTGTCAAATCTATGTTTCAATGCGGCGAATTATTTGCTGTATATAGGATACAGTAACAAATGTATCCCCGCGTATTGTAAGAGGAAGCACTTTTGGTCATACATTTGGACCAGGTCAAGGATCATTTCTTAATATTGAACTGATCAGTGAAAAGACGGCTGCATACTGGTGCAAAAGTATCACGGAACTGAAACAAGATTTTCCCACTAAGGTTGTACAACTTTAAATCCACTGACTTCAATTAATTAATTCAATAAATTTTTTAATCTGGGATGTAAATAATACATATTGTGAGCTTTTTAATAATTATCATAATTTTCTTTATGTGTACCGTATTTAAGCTGCAGTATTTTTATATTATTACGAAAGAATGAAAGAGATGCCACTCTCCATATTCCTGTAAAAATTAAATTATAGAATCATTGATGAATATTTCTATTGAAACTTTTATTGAAATTATTACTGATATGATTTTCTATTATATTTAACATTTCTTTGTTGTTTTAGATTTTAATAGCCAGCATAATGTGTAGTTATAATCAGCCAGATTGGACAGAGTTAGCCAAAATGGCTGAGGCAAGAATTTTATAAATTTTGTTTTGAAGTTAGTTTTTCAAGTTAGCATTAGTTCTTAACTTTTATAATGATTTTGAGGTGATGCAATCCATTGTTGTCTAAGCAATTTGTTTAGTTTTTAAAAAAAATTAAAAGTACTCTTATATTTTATTTTCAGGTGGCTGGAGCTGACGCCTTGGAGCTAAATTTATCTTGCCCACACGGAATGGGGGAGCGTGGTATGGGGTTGGCCTGCGGGCAGGTTTGCTGTAAAAATTATAAAAAACTGACACCTTTTTTTAACACACATACAGCAGTATTTAAGAACTTTAAATGAGAATAAGCCTAATGCGAATTCTGTTATACACTATAGACTCTTTCTTGAAAATATCATTATAATATCTTTTTATTCATTATAATATATGCATTTTAGTTTAAATTTTCAAATTTAATATTTAAACCACTGAAAATTATTTAAAATTATTGCTCTAATCGTTGGCTGTTGAGTTTAACATGTCCAGTCGAATCTTATGAAATGGCAAGATATTTCTTATTAATTGGCCACTGAGTAGGCAACTTGATACAGTTATTGGTTAGATTTTTGGCTAAGTTAAATGATTAAAAGGGTTGGGGTTAAAAAAAGTCTAACCAATAGTGGTAACCCTAGAATATGTCAACTTGGCAAAGCGAGTGACTTTATCTCAATATCTGTTAGTAAATTGTATAATCAGTTTTATAATTATCACTTTATTTCATTCTTTCAAAATAAAAGAAATCGCCATCTTTTTTTTTTGGCTATCCAAAAAAAAATATTTATGTAACTAGGTCAGCTAATTATTTATGTATCTAGGACTTTATCTGAAATTTGTTACTATGTATTTCGTAGAATGAAATCATAGGAAAAATAACCAAGTTTTTTTATTAAAAGGTCTCGACTGTTCTCAAAAATGATGTTCTTTTGTTGAATTTATTTTGTTTAGAGTCCTGTTATGGTCAGGGACATTTGTCAGTGGGTTAAGGAAGCGGTCAAAATACCGGTCTTTGCAAAGTTAACTCCTAATGTTACTGAGATTGTGGTAATTGCCAAAGCTGCATATGATGGTGAATTTTTCTGTTTATCATCATTTTTGAAGAACTTATTAAGGTCTTAATTCGTTTGAAAGAACACCTCAGTTTTTATATTAAATTGTTAATAAAAGAAAAATACAGTTGCACCAGATGTTGAAATTGTTTTATAACGTTCCTGAGGCTTATTATAGCGTATAGCTATGTAATTAATATTATAAACTTAAACGGCTTTATTGGCGTATTGTTTAGAGACTCTAGAAGATATCTGTATTCATCCTCTATTAAATGATGAAATTTTAAATGCTGAAGTTAATATTTTACATTTTAAATCCATTAGAACTTCTCAATTTTTTTATATTTTATTTTGAAATGCTTACTTTATATCTACAAACTATAGTTAACATATTCTTATAATTGCAATGATAATATAATTACATACTAATTTAAAATTGTTGTTTTAACCCATGAGAATTGTTGTTTTATTTAGGAAAAGCTGATGGAGTAACAGCTACCAATACTGTGTCAGGTTTAATGGGAATTAGGACTGACAATACAGCCTGGCCTAATGTTGGAAATGAAAAGAGGTACACACCTTTATATTTGTGGATGATTGCATATATTACATCGAATGTTTAATTATGTTTAATTCTATAAACATGCAGCAACATAAGTTTGAGAATCAACGAATTCATTAGTTACACTCATAAATTATGTATCTCGGTCAACTCATTAATAATGTTTATAGGTCATCTTCTCTGTATATTAGAGACAATAAAATCATTAATTTTGAAATAATCTAAAATTCTAGAATAACTTTTGTAATGTATCCAGGTCAGCTAATTATTATGCAACTATGTCAATTAAGGATTTATGTATCTAGATCAACTAATTATATATATGACTAGATCAACTAATTATTTATGTAACTAGGTCAGCTAATTATTTATGTGTCTAGGACAACTTATGGAGGCATGTCTGGCAATGCTATAAGGCCTATAGCGTTGCGTGACGTCACCGCTATTGGGAATTCCCTGCCGGGATATCCCATTCTTGCAACTGGGGGCATTGACTCGGCTGATGTTGGGCTACAGTTTCTGTATGCTGGAGCCTCTTTGTTGCAAGTTAGAGATATCATTTATTTATTGTATACTTGTTTATATTTATATTGTTCACTGCTTTGATGCGAATAAAGTTGTATATATTTACTTTTTGTATTAACTGCATTTTTATTTCTATAAATTTATTGGTTTTTGAATAGTGAGTTACAATGTATTGTATTTTACAATCATCTTCCTATTACTTGTTATACTTATTATTTAGTTTGTGTGTATATATTTATATAACGCTCCCCCTAAAATTCATATCCTTTTCCCCTTCTCACTCCACCTTTATGTCTAAATGCCATCATTTATAACAAAATCAAAATAAGGAAAACGAATATTTTATTATATATATGTTATGATATATATCTTATATTATATTATTAATATATCTTATATTGTATTGTACATATTTCTAGGTTTGCAGTGCGGTACAAAATCAAGATTTTACACTGATAGACGATTACATAACAGGCTTAAAGACCCTTCTATATTTGAAATCCATTGATTTAATGGGTAACTGGGAGGGACAGAGCCCCCCCACCCCCAAACATCAAAGGGGAAAACCCATGACTACTGTTGCAGAACTTGTTGGAAAGGTAGCCACCTCTGGAGAGGTGAAAAAATTACAAATTGAATGTTTTCTTAAGAATTGTTATTAGTTTTGATTTGTAAGTTTTTATGTGAATATGCATGTTTTTCTGTCTCTCTTTAACTCTTTATCTATCTGTCTACCAGTATTGTTATCCATATATCTGCCGATTTGTGTGTAATCTTTTACCCTGTCTGCGAAGTTCTGTTTATATCTGTCTATGTGTTATTTTGTCTCTCTGTCTGTCTGAATATCCATCTGTTTTTGTATCCTTCTCTCTCCCTGCTTGCTATATATCTGCCTGTGTGTCTGTTTGTCTCCCTCTGTGTCTGTTCTTCTACCTATATGTCTGTCGGATTTTTTCTTAAATTTCAAACTTTACATTTAAAATAATTTCATGCTTCATTTTCTTTAAATCATTTAATAATTCTTATAAAAATATTATGTGTTTATTATTAAGCATTTATTTTGAACAATTCTATTATTGATTTAGTGCTTATTTTGAATAGCTGTTTTACTAATTTCTGTATAATATTTTAGCATCTACCAAACTTTGGACCCTATAAACAGAAGAGAGAAGTGATAATGACTGAATTCCGTAGAAAAAATGAAGAAACTAAGGCAAATTCTAACGATAATGGAATTTCTGTTATACGTCCGGCTCTCAAACCAAAACTACCACTACCAACTGTACAGGTAGTATAATATGTTGTTGAATTGGATAATTTTCAAATAATTTTGTATCATTTTGTAAAGTTTTAGTTTATAAAGTAGGTTAATCAAATATTTTAGTTACTTTTTAGTTTATAAAATAGGTTAATCAAATATTTTAAATTTTAAATGTTAAGTTAGATCCCTAGATATTTTATGAAAATCTCAGACAGTTTGCGTCAAAAATGTCACAATGAATGTGAATTCAATGAATGTGAATTCAATGAATGTGAATTCAATGAGTGTGAATTCAAATGTTATTGATGAAAAGTATATTTTCTTATATTGAGACTTTAATATTCTGATTTTATTATTTCTGATATTTTACTTTTTTTGTTATTATTTTGATACTTTGATTTATTATAACTTACGTGAATTGACACACGCAATATTGACTATTTATTTTTCTATTTTTTGTCTTCACAGTGTTTGTACTGCTTTTGAGCGTATAAAAGATATATATAATACTCGTGATTCAAGAACATTCTATCGTGCATGCGCACCATTCTTACAACTTGGTTTCCATTCTTACAACTTGATTTTAACGCTCATTGTAGTAGTGATTTTAACAATATAGTATTTGTCTGATTTCTTTTATGTTAAACTTAGGATATGATAGGGAGAGCCCTTCCACAAATTGGTTCCTATAACAGTTTGGATAATACAAAACAAGTTGTGGCCATTATTGATGAGGTATGAACAGAAAACAGGAATATTGAAAAAGTGTAAAATCATTCAAATCTTTCATTTAATTGCAAAAATTAAATATGAATCACTTGCTGTAAATCAGTTTCTCTCTTTTAATTATTGTAATTTAACTATGAACTAGGAAGCTGTCATTTAAGTACTTGCTGCTCCCTTTAGCAATATACTGAATTCAGCAGCTATAGAGACCGTATATTTGGTTTTTCACCCCACTAGGTTTGCCCTTAAGAAAGATGCTTCGATTTTGTTGCTTGATACACCATTTAGCACATCACTTAATTCAATCAATATATCATTAACAAATCAGTTTATTATTGATTATTTGTTAAATTATTAAATGTTTGTTAATTATTTTATCGTTTTAAGGACATGTGTATAAACTGTGGTAAATGTTACATGGCCTGCAATGACTCGGGCTATCAGGCTATAACCTTTGACCCTCTAACTCATTTGCCTAGCGTCACGGATGACTGCACAGGTATATAGATATAATAATGCAAATTATTATCAGGTTTATTTCAAGTAAATCAACAAATGCAATTAGTACCGATGAAGTACACCTATGAAAAGCTATGATACTGTGCTATATCATATAAATGCAAAACCTTGGTGTTTATAACAGATTTATTATTATTGTTTGTATCTCATATCTATTAGTTTATGTTTAATATAATGTAAAATTTATTTTTGAGAAAACTCCTCAAAAATACATCTAATGCGTTTTAAGTAATATAAAAATGGTTACTTAGTAGATATATGTCCTGTAACTTTTTAATAGTTTACTATTTTGCATTTGAAGCCACGCTGTATTTTCAAAAAAAGCGAAAGTTTAGTATCCCATGCCCCCCCCCCCTATCGCCTTACTGATTGCATACTTAAGAAGTACATTATGAAGTACAAATATATTTTAGAAATTGTTAAATTTTATCGTTTACTGAAAATAGATTTTTTTTCCTTCCAGGTTGTACACTGTGTGCCTCGGTGTGTCCTATCATAGACTGCATTACAATGGTGCCCAAAACTATTCCGCATAAAATCAAACGAGGCATAGTTACGCTGTAATTAAATTGACTCCAACATATATTGTTAACTGCATGATATTGTTAATTTTAATCCAATAATGTATTATTTTGTATATGAAATGTTATAAGTTTCCTATGTTATATTCTAAACTTACCAAGTTACTTTTCTTTACAGTTTCTCAATATTGTTTGTTTGCTTTAGCACTTTTAATTTATTTAATTTGGCAATTAATTTTGGAATTAAATATGAAGATCAAATGAGTGGTTACTAATTAATAAAACTTTCGGGAGGTAGTGGATATATATGATCGTGATTTATTATTTGAAATTTGAAATAAATATTTGATTAAACTCGAGTCTCGTCTTTTTATTCAAATTTAAAATAGCTTTACATTGTCAATTCAGTTGCGTATGCAAGGGGGATTGTGGGGATTACAACCCCCTCATTTAAAGTCGAATAAGTTTTTGGTGATGTTATTATTAACACAATTTTAAAACCATGCAAGCCCACAAAGTACGGTACACATGTATAAAGACCGTGACATTATATTTAACTGATGTACCATGTGTCAAGAAACTAAATATCATGTAAGAAGAGACCAAATATATGCAATTGGAACACAAAATTTAGTGATAACTTTTACAAAGTTGCTCACTCATATTTTTTCAGGAATCGGCATTTATTGCAATTAATTAATTTTAATTAATTTAGATCAATGTTAAACTGAGCAGAAATAACAAATATTTCATAAATTAAAATTAGTCTTTTACATTCATGAAAGATTAGGCTATATGGATGCGGAATTTGTAATTTTATTAAAGGGTGCAACAAGTGATAATACTATGACAACTGATGTCGACTGCTCCAAATTATCAGAAAAGATTTAAATGTGACTTGGAGTCTAGAGACTCTAGACATTGAGCTGATAAGTGCCCGAATGAATTGCTGACTTGTTGCCCCCTTTACCAACAAACTTAATTTAGAAACCTCATCATTAGAAAAGAATACATTGTCACTCATTATCAATATAATAGGTCAATCAATATAATATAATAAGCCTAATAAAATAAATATACACTACAAATTTATATCTACCTATAAAAATTCAAATTTGCCACATTAAAGCTATATAAAAATTGTAGAGCTAAACATTTATACAACCAGTGAACTAATTATTTTTTCGGGGAGCAAAAATTCCCTGATTTTTGAAAGTATACTTACATTACACAATTTAAATCAAACGCAATCAAAATTCTTATATCCTAACATTAATGAATTGACATTAAATTTGAACAATTGCATTTAGAGATAACGACATTAAACTGTGGAAAACTTTATGATTCAGATGCAAAATGAGAAAAACATCTACTAGCCTTTACAAATATATGTATCACTGTGATAAGATGGAAATATTTGGAAAAATTCATGGAGAACTTTGATTTTAAACGAAGCTTTTGATTGGCTGAAATTATTAACCAATTAAAACGCGCAACGATTTTCTGTTTAAAGTTTAAAGGTCAAGGTCGTTTAAACTGAAAACAATACAATGGTAATTTTTTCTTTTTTTTCTATTTTTCTTTTTTTTTCATTTTGCTTATTTTCTATTTTGTAAATTAAAGCTAAAAATAAACTAACAGATATTTATTTAATAGTTAAAGTAAATGTCAATAATATTAATTGTATATGACGTTGTGTTTTAATAAATAGGCATATTTTATGTTATAATGTGCGTAGAGGAAATTTCCTAATTTTTCCTATTTGTCTCGGAAGGGAAAAGTATAAAGTTATAATTTGTGCGAAATTTTTACAATATGGTATACTTTTGCTTATTTTGTTTAATTTTGATAGAATCTTATTTGAAATGAAAGCGTTTTAATTATTTTTTAAAAAGAAAATGACACACCCTTTGAAAGTCTCAAAAAAATGAACGGATAAATTTTTGATTGGGTTTAGAGTAATGGTTAGTTTTAATGCTATTCTAGACTATTGGTTTTTTAGTCAGATTTTATGAGATTAGAGTGTACATCTTTTCGAAATAAGGATTTGTTGTTATTTTAACATTCGTTGGCTTTGAAAACCTTTGAAAAAATTTGCAAAAATTGGTCACTACCCCCTCAACCCTTTTTAAAAAAGTTTTGATTTTATAAAAAGAGAAAAGTTTCTATTTTTCTCTTTATCAAATGAAAACTTTTTAATTGACATTGTTTATGAACAGGATGCTAAAGGTCACAGACGTACCCCGAGCGATGCGAGTCAGTTTAAAGAACTGACGCTGTACGACGCTAAAAGTCTATTGAACAAAGAATTGGAGAAGTTGATAAAAACAGCAAAACCAGAACTACAATCGGTACGAAAGAAACGCTTTAAATATGACAATCACGAACTTAAACTTTACTATACTGTACAATATTGCCCAGTACAATATAGTGTATAATTGTTTATTACAGTACAATACGTACAATACAATTTGTAGCTGCAACAATGCAGATTAAAATATAGTGTTAAAGTACAAAGTTCTAGTGTTTTATACAGTACAATGTACAGTTTTATAATACATAGTACAATGTTATAAATTCAACAATGCAGATTAAAATATAGTGTTAATGTACAAAGTTGTAGTATTTTATACAGTACAATGTACAGTTCTATAGTACATGGTACAATGTTTTAAAAACGGTACTATGTACACATATATAAAATAAAACGCAGTACTAGTACAGTTTAAACTGTACAATGTACAGTTTATAGTACATAGTACAATGTTATAAAACACAGTACGGTTTTATAGAAAATCTAAAGTGTTCAAGTACAGAGGCGCTGATATTTATTAAATTATATATCTTGGTAAGGGTGCTGTAAGTTAACAAATTAAAGAATTGTACTGTGGTAGTTATTTAACTAATTATCGTGTTACATGGTGTAACAAGTTGATAAATTGACGAATCGTACTATGACTGGAACTGATTTGCTTGAACTGATTTGAACCTAGAACTGATTTGCTTGAAGTCAATGACACTAGCTTTTTAACTGCAAAGTATCAATTTTGCTTTAAATTTTTAAAAGTGTGTAAAATGGATGTATAAATGTATTTAATGGAATTTATTTGATAGTATTATTTATTGTTTATTTTAGGGTTTCCGTACGCAGTTTGATGGCTTTGAGAGATTGTTTGAGCGTTATCTTCAGGAGAAAGGCTGCGCTGTTAACTGGGATAAAATATCCCTTCTACCTGACTACATGGTACATTAACTGACAGTTAATTTAATAAAACAGTTAATAAGTTAATTTATACTTATGTGAATTATTTCATTAATCACAATTGAGCTTGTTATTGGAAGATCATTGTTTTAATTCTTGTGCTAGACGCAGTGCGCTGATTTGCTGCACCCTTCAGCAGAATCTTTTATTGAGTCTAATTCGATAGTTAATAGTTACAACGCTGCTAAATGATGATCTTGAATTTACTTTTTAAATACGTATTTTTGAAAAATACTTATTGTTTTTGTATTTTCGGTTTTTTTCATATTTTTTCGTATTTTTTTATATTTTTTAAACTCGAATTTTTTTCTAGGTGAAGCCGTATTCAGAGCTGAGCACCCCCCAGACAAAAGAAGCCATCAGCGCGATGCTTGATAAATTGGTCGTGTTAAAACTTAACGGAGGTCTGGGGACTAGTATGGGTTGTACCGGCACTAAGTCGCTCATTTCTGTACGAAATGAGCTCACTTTCCTTGATTTGACCGTGCAACAAATTGAGGTTTGAGCAGATACCGTATCTACTTTTGCATTTATGTCAAATGATATAATTCGCAAAGTCCTAATGTATGTTATGTAAAATATTGTGAATGTATATGCGTTCATAATGTAGAATTTATATTGTTCTTTTAAGGGACTTAAGACTAATAGTTTTTATTCTTAAATGGAGTGATAATTATTGAAAATTATTTTAAACGGTGGGTTTTATTTAATTGCTTTTTTAAAATGTTTTACCTTAGTCATAAATCAGTGCAATCAAATATTATTCATGAAATTGTTTTAAGTTGTAAGTTGAAATTTTTTTATTGTAAGTTGCGTAAACTTGAAATTATTTCTAATAAATTGTAATTTTACACAATAATAATTCTATTGTATTTATAGCAATTGCAATTTATATTAATTTAAAATACTACAATTCTATTGTAGTATTTTTTCGTTATTTTTATTTTTCTTTGTGTAGAACTTGAACAAGACTTACGGTTGCAATGTTCCGCTGGTTCTAATGAATTCATTCAACACGGATGAAGAGACTGAAAAGATTTTGAGGAAATATCAAAAGATGACGGTTCAACTGCACACCTTCAATCAGTCGAAGTAAAAACCATTTATAAACTAGAGTTAGATGTTTGAGTAGAATTAGTGTAATCTGAACTCTTGGCAGTTCAGTTAGCTGGAATTTAAGTTAAAAAGAATATCGATGTCTAAAGAAGTTTTTAAGTGAATTTTGAAAATAAAGCATGCAAACCTGAACCTGTGGCTGGAGAGTGATTTAACCACTTAGTCAATTGCAAGTTTGCACATGAAACTTTTCATGTCACAGCCAGAATTTTATATTTAGTTTTATCTTTTAAATCTGACAAAATGTAAATGTAGTGTAGCGTAGATGTTGAACCAATTGTGTGGATGTTGGATTTTGTTTGTTTGATTGAAGAATTTGGCAGTTTGTACATACGTTGTTATCATAATAAGAATTTATTGAGCATCTAGTATACTTGTTAAATTGATTACAGATATCCGAGAATTAATCGAGAATCTCTCTTGCCTATAGCCACCAGTTGTGATTCAGATCACAATGAAGCGTACGTGATATGCATATTGTATTATACATTACATAATACGTAAAATATATATGTTTATTATATTTGTATTGCGTTTTATTTCGTTGATGTTACTGTTGAAATATATTGGACAAATTAATTATTAAATTACATTTTATAATTTTCCATTTGTATTGTGCTTATGTTGCAAAATTGAAGATTATTACAATTGCTACCATTCATAACTGTTTTTTAATTGAAACGATATTATGCGATGTTACCACGTATTATTACTTCGCGGCGGGTATTTTTTCCCTCCTAGGTGGTACCCCCCGGGTCACGGGGATACTTACGAAAGTTTTTACAACAGCGGTTTACTGAAACAATTCATAGACTCGGGAAAGGAGTATATATTTATTTCCAACATTGACAATCTGGGTGCGACGGTTGATATCAATATTCTCAATTTTTTACTGCACCCCCCCGCCACTTTGAGCGCGGCCCCTGAGTTTGTTATGGAAGTTACGGATAAAACTAGAGCTGACGTGAAGGGTGGAACGTTGGTGCTGTATGAAGGAAAGCTGAGACTGTTGGAAATAGCTCAGGTTTTAATTTGTTTAATAGCGAATTTTATTTAGTTTGTTTAAATAACGATTGAATTATATTAATGTCATTTGAATATTTTAATGCCAATGCTGTAAATTTAACATATATCTGTTTATATAAGCTTGTCTGTTTGTCTCTGTGTATGTATGTTTTCTGTCTATCTGTATTTTTATATGCCTTTATGCCTTATTTATATGTTTGTCTATCTATTAATATATCTATTTATTTGTCAATATTTCTGTTTTTTATTTTTTTGACTGTCTTTATTGACTTGTTTTGTCTGTCTATCAGCTGTCTTTCTATCATTTGATGTAATTTATTTTTTGTTTACTGAAATGCTTAAAAGGACATCATTAATAGATTTGAAACTAATTCTTTGTCATTTTTCACAGCCTGCAAGAATTATACTTAAATAATTTTTATCCTTTTTAAAGCTAGATATTTTACTTGTTGCTGTAATCAGGTGCCTAAGGAGAGAGTGGAAGAATTCAAAAGCGTGAATAAGTTTCGTATTTTCAATACGAATAATCTGTGGGTCAATCTGCCAGCAATGAGTAGACTTGTGGAGCATCATCAGATACATCTGGAGATCATTATTAATCCTAAGGTGCGAGTGAGAGATAGATGGATGAATATATTATTGATAAGATTTCATTCAATTTAGAACAATTAGTTCTATATGGCTATATATTATACTTCTTTATTTGCTTGTATTATATTTTTTCCTTCAAGCCAACTATATATCTGAGACATCATTGCTATAATACGGTAATCCATGACGTTAAATTTAATCTAATCTACACTGTTGTTTAAGTTGTTTATAACTCTTTTCATAGTAATCTACTGACATTGCAATGACACTTCCTGACGCTTTTTTGAGTTAGTTGTCTTTTTACGTACTTAGTTGAAAAATGAATGTTTTCTGTATTCACGTTAAGACTTTAGAGAATGGCTTGAATGTGATACAGTTGGAAACAGCCGTTGGTGCCGGCATCAAATGTTTTGAAGGAGCCATAGGTTTGTCACAGTTTTAATATTTTCTTTTTGGTTTATATAGGATGTTGGTTGTTTGCAAATAACCTTGCAGTATATATATACATAGCTATTGTATTATTATTGTATTATTTTCAGATATTTTTCAAATATTCATACCAAATTCATACCGTTACTAAATAGTCTTAATAGTCTAAATAGTCTTGTGCTGATGTGACGTCAAGCGCTTAAGAAACTTGATTGTATGTAGGAGTTAATGTGCCGAGGAGACGTTTCTTGCCAGTTAAAACAACCTCAGATCTGTTGATAATAATGAGTAACCTGTACAGTCTAAAATCAGGCAATCTAGAGATGAGTCCCAAGAGATCATTTCCTTCTGTACCTCTTGTCAAACTAGGCTCTTCATTTACAAAGGTAATGATGCCTTGTATTATGTACCACATAGAGTGTTCACCGTTTAATTTTAGGCCTTTTTTATCATTTTTTACCGTTTTTTTATCATTTAAATTGCGTTATTTGTTATGTAATATCATGATTTATGTTTTATTAATGAATTTAATTTGAAGTGATAGGACTGGGTATGAATTGTAGCAATATCTAATGTGATTATAAATTAATATAAATCATATTTAATGTGTAGATTAAAATTAAATTGATTTTACTGATCAATTTAATTTTAATCTGCACATTAAATATGATTTATATTAATTTACAATCACATTAGATGTTGCTAGAATTCATACCCAGTCCTATCACTTCAAATTAAATTCATTAATAGAAATATAATTCACGATATTAAATAACAAATGAAATTAATGAATCTTAAATTTTGAATTGTTTGGAGAATCTCTAGTTATAAAGTCAATCTGTTTTTCTATGTTATTTATTACATTTATCTATTGATCTAGGTTAAGGATTTTTTGAAAAGATTTGAGAATATTCCGGACGCTCTGGAATTAGATCATCTCACCGTGGCAGGGGACGTCTACTTCGGACGCGACGTCTCTCTGAAGGTATCATTACAGATGACCTTTCTTAATACCAGTTTATATCATGACCAGTTTATGTCAAGACCGGTTTATATCAAGACCAGTTTTCATAGTTTTTCGTTTATTAAATGAATTGTATCAATTCAGTAGGGAAGAAAACTATGTTGACTTTGAATATAATGGATTAAAAATTTTGCTGAAATAATCGTGTTTTTATTGATTCACTTTAATCACTATCATTTTATTTAGTGTCATGTAAATTTGTTGTATTTTTGAAAGTTGTTATTAATTTTTTTTTTTTCACAATCGATTGTGAAAGTAATTTGGTGTGTGATTGAAAGGTAAGGGGAGGGGTTATGATTATGAGGGTGAGATTGATGGAGCGGCTGGGGGAGGGGTTAAAAATGTCAGGAAAAGGTAGCGGGAGTTGTTATTCATTAGGGAAGAAAACTATGAGAACATTTTGTCTTTCAATTCTAATTGATTTGATTTATTTGGCTTTTATGGCTCTGTGCAGGGTACGGTGATCATCATAGCCAATCACGGAGATCGTATTGATATTCCACCCGGTGCTATTCTTGAGAACAAGATCGTCTCTGGCAATCTACGCATTCTTGATCATTGATGGCGTATGATCATCGATTGTTTAAAATCTGAGATCAAATGTTCAATCATTGATCATTGATATTATTTGAGGGTTGATTATATTTAATCTATGATCATGTAATATTAGAGATTGATCAAATTTTGATCATAGATTATATTTAGATCATATTTTGATCATAGATCTTGTTTGATCATTGATCATATGTTGTATCTGATCTTATTTGATCTTTGATCAGTTTGGCTCATTGGTCATACTTGATCATTGGTCATATTTAATCATTGATCGCATTTGATCATTGATCGTATTGATCACCGATTAAATTTTGATCTGGCATTTTGTCATTGCAGTAACACCTTTTATATTTTTTGTTGACGATTTTAAAAAGGTGTTCATATATTTATTTTTGTTTAAGTTATAAACGTAGTTAGATTCGTTTTATGATCGAGCGATTAATTAGATAGATATTCAGCATCATCATAATTAGATTGTCATCAATTGACCATCACTATTATTATGACAACGAACGAATGAATTAGATATAAAATTGTAATAGAATTCTTTCAACATAGAATTTCTCTTATTTTTTCGATAGTTCTTAATACATTTACTTGAAAAATTGCATGCATTTGTTTGATATCTGTCAAACAATTTAATGATATGATCTGATTTGATTATGCAGTCACATTTATACGGAACAATAGTATCTCTACAGGGTATATGTCATCTACTAGACTTTGTCTTAATAAAAAATAAACGTGTCTTAATAAAAAATATATTGTTTATAAAATAGTGATGGCACTGTACTTCTAAAATATTAAATATTACACCTTTTTATACGTTTTCTTAATAATATAAATTGCAAATTGATAGAAACAGTGGACTATAGTATCAAATTAATATAAATTTACAAATATGTTTCGAACGAATATATTTTATAAAAGTTATCGTAATGTTAATATATCATTTTTAGAGTAAACTTAGATGTAGTTATACTAGTTAGTAGATATATATATATATATTAAGTATTAACATTGTGATTTATGCACGTTAGTATTAACGTTCTGATTTATAGTTATTCAATTCATTTGTAATCTAAATTAGTAATGATTTCTATAATTGTAGCATACTGTGCAATACTATATAAAGGCGGTTTCATGTACAATGACAATACTCTTATTAAGTTATTAATGTTGGTTTTTTCAATTTTACACGGTGTTCTCAAACTCTTATTAACAATAAAACAATAATACAATTACAATCGAACTAATTATCAACATTTTATCAGGGATTAAAGCTTAACAAGACGATGATCTTTTTAAGTCAATTTTGTTTAAAAAAATGAAGATTCTATAAAATATAAAATAGTTATTTTTTCACTCTATTTTAGCTAGCTAATTTGAATCGAAATCTCTTTTTTGTTAACGAAATTGCAAACTTTTTATCGATCTTTGTTCGGGGTTACTTGTGAAATTGGACCAGGGCTTCCGTTTTGAGAGCACCGTGTATAACTAAATGTTTAGATTGTTACAAGTCATGTTTCTATCTTGGGATTTGTTTAATAGCTAGGCCTACAGTCATATCAATTGTTTGCTCTGTTATTAAAAGTTTATATTTTGTCAGTTTATATATTGTGTTTTAGTTCTCATTTCATAGTACATTTTATCTTCAACAATTACTTAGTTTCATCTTCAAAATTTACATTTGGAATTCAATTAAAAGAATTTCTTGAGATGATAATTGTAAAGAAAACTTCAAATTCGCTATGTAATTTATTATTGATCAAAAGATAAAATAAATTTATTTAGATTAATCGTAAAACGTTTATCTAAATCCAAGTCCCGCACTGTTTCAATGCTCTTTCTAATACTTCTGCCAACCCCCCTCTCATCATCTACTCCTCCTGTTACCAAGATAATACTCCTAAGACACTCCCCTGCTAGCTCCAGTAATTGCTCCGTGGTAGAACGATTTAGCTGAGTGGACAGCGAACTAGGGTTTGAGTCTTGACTGATTGAAAGATCGTAAATTAAACGAAGGAGGTATTTTGAGATGGACAGAGAATGGTGTGATATGCGCGGTTGTGATACCTAGGGGAAACAAATGTTGCAATTCAAGGAGCATCATCAAAATTAAAATTCAAACTGAGTCAAAGTTACAATTTTGTAAATTTGACTTCAAATAAAAGCTGTTGATTTAAAGACATCAATATAAAACCTGTTGAATTAAATGCTTCAGTTAAAGGGTGCTGCCAAATAATTACATGTCTCTTGCTTTTCTGAAATTACCTCGTAAATTTGTGACATCGTTGGTAAATTATAAAAATAATTAATATAGATTTTATATAATATAATTATCTATAACTCTAGATAGCTAATCATATGTAAGATGAACATTAAATAAACAAATATATAATGAAACATTAATGCCTACAAGAATTACACAATATACATTATTGTGTACTTCTTGCATATTATAATGTATACATATAGAATATAATACTTATATACAGTATATATAAATTATATCTAAGAATATAATGTTTTTATATATATATATATATATACAGGGTGGGGCAAAAAAAAATATAACCCGACGGAAAATGTGATATCTTTGTCAATTCACA
>JAQIXG010001330.1:0-22834 GCA_034700105.1 Oconnorella tubifera
TCAAAGTATCATAGAGGGTGACGGCGGGCCACTTTCCATGATTAATCTGAATCATGTGGCGGGCCACCAGAAACTGGCCCGCGGGCCAGGGCTTTCGCATCGCTGATATAGACCTTCGTATACTTTTGACCACAACGTTAATTGCATTATGCACAAATCTGTCGTTAATTTAAATGCAACACTAGAAAGAGAAAATTTACCGAGAATGCAAAATGTCCGTCGAATATTCTTAATTAGACAAAGATCACGAAGGCAATCGGCAAGAAAACCAAACATAAGAAGACAGAACAAGAACGCGGCAAAAGGAGCCGTTGTAAAATAGCCGTTCTGAAATAAAACATATTCTTGATGTAATAAAATGTTGGTATAATATTATATAATTTATATAATATTAACTTATAAATTTAGTATAATATAATTAAACAAGTTATTAAATAAGTTAGTTTAATATTATAATAATTTGTAATTATACTAACTTTTTAAGTTAGTATAATCATTGTATAATGTTATGCTAACTTAAAAAGTTAGTATAGTTATATAATGTATATAATATTAAAGTCCATAAATAAGTTTAGCATTGAGCAAAATCACTTATATTTAAGGTCTACAAATGTGTTTCAGTATTGAGAAAGATACCAAAATGTAAGGTCTACAAATCTGTTAAGTATTAAGCAAGATCAGCTAAATTAAGGTGTACAAATATGTTCAGTGTTGAGCAAAATTACTTAAATTTAAAATCTATAAATATGTTCCGCATTAACTTAATATCACTTAAATTTAATGTCTCTAAATGTATTCAGAATTAAGAAAGACAACTAAATATCTACAATACAATAAATGCCACATACCATAAAAGTTTTTATATTCATGTCAAAGATATCATTTAAATAGACAGGCAGTAGATATATAACTAGATACAGAATCCATTCAGTGGTTATATGAATAAAAACAATAGCCCAAACAGCGCTGCAGCCTAAAAGTTTCAACCATGGAATTTCCACCTGTTATAAAATTAGCGCTTCTAGAGTAAATATTACCATCGAGAGATGTAACCAATAAAATAAAGGGTGCATCAAGTTAAAATAAAAATTAACGTTTAGATTGATGTTCTTGAATGACATTAAGTTCATAGCCGTTATATTAAATGAATTACAAAATGGTGCAGCAAGTAAAAATATATCTATATTACAGCTTTTAAATGATTTAAATAACATTAAACGATCAGCCATTAAATTAAATGGCTTTCTAAAGGGTGCAGCAAGTAAAACAATAACAGCACAAATGAAATCAAAACAAAAGAAAGTCAATATTCTTACCTTAAGTTGACTAAATACACCGTCTTTGGATATTTTATTTTTCTCTTCAATTGAAATCCATTTATTTTTAGCGGGTTCATTTGAAATAAATACCATCCAGAGAATAAACCAAACTAGACCAAGTAATCCTGATAGAAAAAACAAAAACATTGTGGATACAGAGAAAATTTTTCTAGTGTTACACAGTCCACAGCTGTTGAATTATGTGTCGTATATATTTAATGCCAGTATTTTAAATGAATATCTAGGATACAAAGTATTTATTTACAACATCGCTTCCCTCCAGTAGAATAATAATCTTGCTACTTTGGTTATTACAATTTGTTTGTTAGAAAGGTAGAATGAAAATGTAGAGAGATGGGGAGGTAGGGAAGGAGGAAGAGAGGGCTGAATTATGTGTTGTACTAAAGGGTGCAACAAGTTACTGAGTACGAGAACAGAGGCTCCGATAGCTCTTGAATTAAGGATCTTACTAAAGGATGCGGCAAATGATAGTGTTCAAGAACAGAAACTGTAACGTCTTTTAAATTAAGCTTAATTGAAGGATACAGCAGGTGAAAGTGTTAGGCTATAGAAGCTATAATATACTTTGAATTAAGGATCTTATTAAAGGGTGCAGCAAGTAATAAGACTAGTTAAACAACTTCGTATTGATTCATAAATCAATTACAATTCAATGACTCTAATCACACAGCTATAAATTTTGAGTCCAGTTTTTATAAAGAACAAATTCACAATAAATATAACAAATTTTCTTCAAAACAAAGTTCAAACAAGCAAAAAATCTGTTAATGCCACTAACCCAGAATAGAGAACAAATGCCACTAACCCAAAATAAAGAATAAAATGGTCCACATTCCGTATTGTCCAAAATAGCAAGTAACTTGTGCCACAGAAGTAACAAGCATGACTCCCAGAGGTAAACCTGACATTAAATAAATACAAAAATGCAACCTCTACAATTATAATAATGCAAAACAATTTCTATTAAATAATACTATTACAGAGTATTCAATTTCAACAACTAGCTGGACCTTTGATGGGTTAAATTCAAATTGGCATTCATGTTTCCGATTTAATCGTAAAATACGATATCATAAATTAATTAAATTAAGTTTAATGTCATGGATTACCTTATTATACCAACGTGTTTCAGATGTAACCATCGATTTAACGGTTTTACTAAAGGGTGCAGCAAATTATCCAAATAATGAGCATTTACAGGAATCTAACCTGCACCGGTCATGTCCGAGTCCATAGCTCTAACCACTTCTCTAAAATTAGAAGCAACAGTACAAATAAATTTTTGCTCAAGTTAAAAGTAATGAATATCTTTATACCTGAGAATGCAATTGCCACAAAGAGTGAATACTCAGCGCTAGGGGCCCAGTGATAACAGAGAGACATTAAACAAGGTAACGTTGAACCCTGGTTATACAAAATATCAACTTGTTATTTTAACGTCATATCAGCACAAAAAAATTATTTAACGACATAAATATATATTCTAATAATGTTATATAAGTCAGGAATACAGAAGCTTGTCAATGATATTTGTTTGTTGTTAATGTCACATCAGCACAAGCTATTTAATGACCCGTTATGAGCTGTATTTATAGAAATTAAGTGATGAATTGATGCTTAATTTTTAACACTAAAAAAACTACAAATAATTTTCTTTAAGAATTCAAATCTTTCCTTTAAGAGAGCATGTTTATTTAAGCCAGAGCTAACTTTATTTTCCCCAACAGAACTAAACAGATAAATAAATTATTAAGCAGCAAGCTAAACTAACAGCTGTCATGCCAGCAAGCAGCTGCAGCGCAATAACAACATACGGTTGCATGTACAGTATCGTTACTGGACTCAATATCGTACACAATGACATCACCAAGTGACCATAGCCCAGCAGCTTACGGGCTGATGACTTAACAGCCCAGCTGCCAGCAGCCAGGCCAGTAAGAGCTTGACCAATAGGAAAAGAGATTAGAGCTAGACGTTGGTAGATGGAGTTCCATTGGGTTTCAGTGAGGATTGAGTGGTGGGGGAGGGATGGGGAAAGAACCTGAATAAGTATGGTAAATAACTAACATAAATAAATAAGTATGTTAAATATCTAACCAAAATATGTAAATACTAGCAACAATATGGCAAAAAATGATGGCATATACATTTTGATATACATCTATCTTCTATAACTCTTCAAAAATGACAGAAATTTCAATAGTAGAAAATGTTTTTCAATCCAACCCCATAATTCTTCTTGGACAAAAGCGATTTTATATTCAAAAAGACCGGTTTAAAAAGTTATACAGAGTTCATAAAAAAGTTCTTAAAAACTTATACAAATAACTTCAATTTACCTTAGCCGGTTGAACGCTTTCAGTTTGATTTCTACTAAACTGTTCTTCAATCATTTTCAGTTTATAATCGCAAACGATAAAAAAATCGTGATTTGACCTATCGAGTGACGCCACCTGGTGAATGAGCCGAGAGTCATTTAGCATACAGCCGAGTGTAGCCGATATAGCCATCTGTTGGGCTTGCATGTTCATCACGGACAAACAACAAAGAACAGAGACTGTGTAACGCATGGGCCATAGCCAAGGCTTAGCGGCTAAAATAAAGTAAAAATATTTATTATTTATTTATTATTGATTGAATTATTGATTTATACAATTTATAAATATTTCATATTTTGAAATAAGGTTAAGGTTAGGTTTAGAGTTTGGATTAGTGTTTTATACGAATAATGTTGAAGTCGTAGCTGTCAATTTAAGCATCTTACTAAAGGGTGCAGCTAGTTACAGAAAATAACGAGATATCCAAGATTCTGAACCTGATCAGGCCTTGATAATATATATAAAAAATATTTCAAATTTTATAACGTATACATTTATATAATATATACATGTTATAAGCAAAATTAAAGAATATTTTTAAGGTTAGAATGAAAGAATTGAATGTTTTGAGTAATATAATTAAATGTTTGATCAACTTGCACCAATTAACGGAATAGTACAAGAATCAATAGGATTACATGAAATTTCTTATATAAAAGAAAGACGTTTATGTTCAAAGATGCCAGATCAGTTACGCACATGGCGCAATGCCCTACATGACGAGATCTCTCAAAAGACTATTTTTTTCGTCACTTACACCATCCCCACCTATCCACTGAACTAGATTTTAATTTATATGAAAGTAAAAAAATGAAATGACAGACCTTTATCATTATCATCCATCCCTTGTTTGTAAAATCAAACCAAAATTTAAAGTACAAAAATATCCAATTTCAGATTCTATTAGGGTATAGTAGTCCGATGGTTCTCGGAATGACATAGCTAACTGGGTACTAGGGTTAAGATTAGTGTTAATATTTATGTATTTACTGTTTAATAAAATAGACACATATAAAATTAAATTGAATTTAGTTTTTAACCCTTTAGAAAAGGTCGGTGCAATAACAAGCCTCCCGGTAATCGCCTGACATTTATTAATAACGTGAAGATATTTATTTATTATTAATATTATCCCAGTAGCGGTGGAGACACTCGGTCCATGGGAGGCGGGTAGTTTGGACTTTATTAAGGAGATCGGTCGTCGAATGAAAAGCGTTACGCACGATCGTCGCGAGACATCGTTTCTCTTTCAGAGACTGTCGGTAGCTGCGCAGAGGGGCAACGCGGCATCAGTCGGGGGCTCGCTCCCTGATCTGCCGGACGATTGCTGACGGATGGAGATCTAGATTTATTTGATTTTTATTTATATGCAGTATATGAACATATAAAGTGTTGGCATTTAAGTAGATATGTTTCTGTTATTAATATAAATATTATTATTATTTTAACAATATGATTTGCATTATTGATTATTACTTGGATAATTGTAATGAAAAATAGCCAAAAAACAGTATTGACTTTAATTTTGCATGTATTATATTAAATCGCACGACTATAATACTTATAGTAATTTTGTACTTATTACTACAAGTTATTTTTTTTAAATCTTCATAACGGAAAGTACCTAGTGTTATTTGTACATTAACGAAAATGTATATAATATATTTAATATTATTAATAATAATTTTTGTCAATTATATTTTGACAATAAGACTATTTACTTTTAGTTAAAGACTTCAGACCTGCCACTCAGGTTTTCAGAAAAATCTAGATTTCAATCCAAAAACAGTGACGATCTTTTTATCTTTTTAAATTTTTGGTTATCAGTCACCTTTGGTCTCCGATGGCATATATTTGATCTCTGAATACACGTGTCCAACAAAAAAACAATACATCGTCACTTTTCACCACTAAATTCAATTAATTCACATGGGAAAAAAATATTTTCATCTCAAATGGGAAGTGGTTAACCCCGACAACCCCCCATTGCCTACGCCACTGCACTGAAAATATGCAGTACATTGTTATTCGCGGATTTTATATCACTTATCTTTATTATCCATAATTATCATTCATTTTCGATATTATTCATTAAATCAATTTCGAATTCGACAATTTTAGCAATTAGTATCGGAAGTAACCAACTTCAAATTGGGTATTATACGTCAATGTGTTTTAAATTTAGTCGTAGCAAATTTATTTCGCACATTACAGCACAGTAAGGAATTATTAACCTCAATGGACGAAACTTTCACATTTTTTAACTTTAGAATTTTCAAGGATGTCTAACTGTTTCAGCCTATTCTATAATAGTATTTACATATGGCTCATTTTCCACAATCAGAGTGGTTACATTAAAAAAACTTGTTATCGTCTTATAGTGAAAAAGCTAGATTGGTAACCTTTAACCAAATAAGCAAGAAAGCTAGGCAGAGGGGAAAAAAGCCAGATCTAGTTTTAAAAACCGAAGAGTGACAACCCTGAAAAATTTGATCATTTATACAATGTAATGTCAACTTATTTGACAAAACACACTTATTGCAAATTATGGCTAAATTATATCAAAAATTATGAATAATTGTCTAACGTTTCAGACATATCCATTAACTAGCGTAGCTATATTAACAACATGTTTGTTAAATTACTGATACGCTAGCTTGGGCTTTGGTTTAAATTTTTAAAAGATCTAGGCCAAAATTACTTTTTCAAATTTTCGACTGATTGCTGTCATAATGAAAAATTTCTATTAAGGCTACATACACATTTTTTTTTTTTGGGGGGGGGGATTCAAGGGCAAATGTAAAGTTCAATAATGTCAACATTCAACAAACAGTTAAAAAAAGCTAAATAAAAAGTTAAACAATGCAGCAAGTGAAGACTTATAAGCTGTAATAATATTATGATTCATAATTTTCACATTAGGGGTCCTATAAGGTGTCAATAAATATTAATTATTCGTAAAGTATAAACGTTTTAAAATTTAGATTATGAAATAATTTCTAGTAGAAGGAATTAATTTCATTTTATTCAATTAAGTATAAATTTATATGTAGACCTACATAATTTTTTAATTTTACATTCAACAACAAATAATATTTATTCTTTGATTTTGAATTAATAAATGGTTTTTTAATCTAGATAATCAAAATTCAGTGTCAACAAAATTGTTCAGCTCTGAGAGCAAAAGTTTAATTAACAATTATTACTATCGACAGCTTTTGTTTGTTCATCGCAGAGTTATGATTAGTTCTTTCAAACTAGAACCTTCGTTTGACTAAACAATAATAGTGGTGGCTTGCGTCAATGATAATTAATTCTCAATGCTAATGTTGAGATCAG
Organism: Oconnorella tubifera; assembly: GCA_034700105.1. Classification (NCBI taxonomy): domain Eukaryota; kingdom Metazoa; phylum Annelida; class Clitellata; order Enchytraeida; family Enchytraeidae; genus Oconnorella; species Oconnorella tubifera. The sequence continues at coordinate 7,058 of JAQIXG010001330.1, forward strand.
ATTGCTAAACAATACTGTACAATGCACAGTAGAGCTTATTGTATTAGCCGACACGGAGAAGCGACAATGCAACGTTTCTCCATAACCTAAACAAGATTCAGCTGTGAAGCCTCATACAGAATACTGCATCAAACTCGCATGTTAACGTTTATCAACGTTTTTAATAGTTGGATCTTTTTATTTTTTATTAACCTACGTGGGCTTAATTGATGGCCTTTATTTAAATTATAAAAAGAGTAATTGTCACTATTGCATTTGACATTTTAAGACCCTAGGATATAAATCGCTGTTTGTATTAATTATTATTATTACATAGGCTATTTTAAGATGAGAGATCTTGGATCGAAACATTTACTAAGTATTTAAATTCTAGAGATTACTAGATTTCGTAAGATAGAGATTAAGATTATAGGTTGAAGATTAATGTTGAGATGCATCCGTTTCTATAAAAACAGACTTCCGAGAATTTTACTAATTTTTCAATGTTCCAGATGAAATTGACTAAATTGACTATCAAAAATACCAATTTAATAATAATTAGTCTACGAGCATTGTACTCTTGAAATACACGATAAAATATAGATTTGGTTACAGTTCAACATAATGGATAATTATAATTTTTACATTAAAAGAGCTTTGTGAGTGCTTTTCGTTCACAATAAGCCTATATGCAATATGCGATATGCAATAAGCTGTCGATTACAAACTTTAATAATAATCAGCATCGCCTACATCGAAACAATGGAGTCGGACAATAAAACAAAAAGAGGCAAGCTTATTTAACTTATTATTAGAAATGACAAATTTGAAAATAATTGCAGACTTTATTGTTCTATATAGCTCACTGCATTAACTGAATATAATTGATATCTGCAATGTATTAAATTTTAGCGACTGATTAATAATTATAATCGGTTTTCTCTTTTTTTCTCGAGGTTTGTAATATGAAAGTTATAATTATGTTGTTACAGTAGCGTCGCAAGGGTTGGTGTCACCCGGTGCGGTCGCTCATGGTGTCACCCAGTAGCGGCGCCAGTATTTTTTTTCTGCGTAGGCTAAAATGAACATAATAGTAAAAATATCTTGGACCGAAATTTTCCTCCGAAAGCAAAGTGATGACCTTTTTTTTCTTGTTTCGTGTTGAAGCGTAAATTAATGAGCCCATTGTTATTTCTCTGTAACAATTCTTATTTATTTTTTTGTGTGCAGAAAATTTTTTGGTCCAATTTAACTATGAACGTTTATGAAACCCGGCTAAACCAAGCTCTGCCTGCTGTGTCAAATTTTATTTTTTTTCATTTTGGTGTCACCCCTCTGTGACGTTGTAACCCGGGGCGGCCGCCTCCCCCCGCACCCCCCTAGTGACGCCTCTGTGTTGTTAAGTGTGATAGATTGCTTAAATGTCAGTGGTGGATTTAGAATATGTTATCTCTGGGAGGTTTCTCTGTGGAGATACCTCCCAGGTGATCCCCCAAACTGTAAAGCGCATTTTACTTTAAAAAACCTTCAAACAAATTATTTAGATGATTTCTATATCTCATCCCACTCACGATATGATGGAAGAAAAAAACTATGATGCTAATTGAATGTTGTTAAAGTAATTAGAGTAATCAATTTGCGTTTTGGGGGAATATTTTAACTGATCGAAAAAGGTCGTGTGCTATTCTTATAATGTTGTTTTAGATTTGCTAATAAGTAACTGAAGATGTTGTCTAAATTTTACTTCCCTCTCCATCCCTGATTTAGTTCTACCTAGAATCCCACTGCCCAGTGATTATAGTTCAATTAGTTTACATGCTATATGTTAGAAAAAGAAAAAAACGTAAGTTACGAAACAAAATTTCTCATTATGAACAATTGCCGCTCGTTTCTCGTTTGCAATCAACGACTACTGTCAGCTACTCCGACTTCCAAGCTAAAGATTCTGAATAATGAATGATTCGGGGTCTGACTGATTTCCAACGCATATCATAATGCAGCATTTGGAGATTGTGACAAAAAGAATTAAACGATAATAAAACTTGAAAATTGATAACAAAATTGTTTTTAGTAGAAAATAATATTTCGATAGTGTGATTTCTGAGTGAATATTAAGCGTGCCAGTACAATTAACTGTTTTAGTATAATTTATTAATACAGGAATTAGTGACAGAAGCACATTTTCTGAACAAATTAAATGCAGTTACAGTAGGCCTATATTTTGGTATTTGTCCATAAGTCTGTACTGTTAATTCAGATTTATTATGAGTTTAGATGTTGTTCGATTTAAATAGAATTATTAAACAATTGTTTGGTAGTTTGTTTGCGGTGCATTCGCTTTGTTTAAATGTGCGCAATAATTTTATTTAAATCTGATTAAATTTTATGTTTAAAATAATCTATTCTCAAAACTACGACATATATAAGCTGAAATAAAAATGAATTAAAATATAAATAAATCAATGTTTGTAGTAAGCCTGCATTTAATCAGACTAATAATAAAGACTCGTTAGGCCCATAAGTTACAATTTTTGAATTTTTAGATTTACGTCAAATGTTATAACTATAACCCGTAATACACAATTAACTGTTTTTGTAAAATTTAATACAATAGGCCTACTGTCAGTGAATTGTAGCGAACCTTTATTTGTTTTCAATATGTGAGAATAATCGTGGAAAATAATCCATTAATAAAATAAATATATTTTTCTCGTATTATCACGGAGAGTAGATCCGTTAATTTTGTTCGATCATTAAATTAATCTCTGTGCTTTTTTTAGTTAATAAGAGTTATTAGTAATGACAGCTTAATTGAAATTTACAGCTGATCTCATTATCTGAGCTAGCAGCTTGCTGAAACGCTAACTGCTTGCAGCTGCCGAGATTTCATTTATTGTCTATTTCACTCTCTCTAATGCTTAAGTAACAGGTCATCCTTGTTTATATGCAATAATTGGATTAGGCTACAATTGTTTTGTCAAAGTTCCAAGAAATCAATTGACTTAATCGCATGATTGGTTATCGCTAAATAACAGATCAATACCTTGGATTAAAATGAAGTTGATCTATAGATCAAAGTTTACATCGATCAGGCACAGAGCTGGAGCACTTTCTGATTGCTTTGTTTGTGCTTTATAGTAATTTATTTATAGCTTTTCTTAGTTATAATCTTACGAGATTAATTCTAATTATTTATGATGTTATTATAAAAACTGTATCTATGCCTGAATATTATATTGGCCTAGTATGAATCGACTTTATCAAAGATTGAAACAGCCACTGAAATAATAGATGAATTTTTCAATCAATGTTATTTAAGCTTCGATTATTATATTTATCTATATTAGCCTAATAATAAAAGATTTTAAAAAGATCTTTATCTATAAGCAACTAATGTGAAGTACAAAACTGATCATATGTTTCTTTGTTTCTTTTTTATAAATCATGAACCTCTCATGTTTATTGAGAATTGAACTTTACGAACAAATTTGTATTATATAATTGAGTCCAATTTAATTTTCGAGGGAAAGTGTTTTCGTGAACAATTTTGCAACAATTTTTGTTATCAAGGATTAATTATCTTTTCTGATGCGTATAATCAGATATAATAGATAAAATATCACGGGTATTTTTATGCCGCATTTGCACACATGGTACGGCGCCGTGGTTTGCATAATTTATGTGACGTGATGTCATAACATGATACGTAATTATTTCCAATTCAATCTCTCTACTCCTGCTTAAAAGTTTCAACCAAACGTCATTTATGGCTGTTTCTTGTCAAACGTGAGCTCATCAATCTTTCTTTCTTCGTCAACCAACTAATAAAAATTCAACTTTCTCAGAAATGCTTTTTCTAATTGCATACGTGAAATAGGATATACATGATATATGCTTTTTTAGAGTATTGGACAAAAATGTTTTTTTGTGTAAGAGCCACTGAGTTTCTATAGTATACTGGTGTTATGTTTCTTAATAGCTATTAAAACTTAGATTTTTTAAAATTAATATTTAAAAAAGCTTAATATACATCGAATCGAAACGAATGTAAGCCTTTATAGAAATAGTGCTATTTATATTGAAACGAAATATTGGTTGTTATGGCAATGATAATCACTATTTATAACTCCTACACGTAGTACTTTAGAAATCTTAAACTTGTAATCATGCTGAAAATAATACAGTATTACAGTTTACTGCAATAATTTTATCAAGAGTATATACATATTATTTTTTATTCTGATTATTATAAGCTTATTTCGTTTTTGCTACTTTATTTTTCAGCTGGCTATGCCAGATTATATTTTCACCTTTGAACGAATAAGCATAATAATGTTGCAGAAATATAGAGACATAAGTTTCATTTTGGCGATCTGTCTGTTGCAACTATTCGATAGCGTAATGAAGAGGAAAATCTTTGCAAATCTGAGAACTGGGAACAACAATGAAATCGCATGGATAGGGATTGCTTTAGGTTTTAGATTAAAAACATCGTTTTATTGTGCTCTCAACTAACTACTTGTCATAAACAATGTAAGTTTCGACGAAAACCGATTCGATGAATGCCTTAGTCGAAGTAACTAAATGGATTTCCTTATGAACAAAACAAAAAATATTAAATTAGTCGTTGATTACTTGTAAAAGGATTGTTACAACTTCTATGATTATATTAAAAAACTTGATTTCATTTATTTCATGAAATATTTCGTAAAAGCAAGTATACGAAAATTTTGCCATGTTAACAATTTATATCTATGTTTAAACATGTTTAAAATAGAGTTGAACCACGAGTAAGCATCACTGCTTGTGGATAGTGTGTAACAAATAAGTGTTCATTGACAATAGAAATGAAAAATTGAGCATTTTCAGCTGTAATGTTCAATTGACAAAAAGAAATGTCTTTATTTGACTCCAATCTTGTTTTTACTTTTTTACGTTTTTACTCACTTTTCTTATTCAACACATCGAATATTTTCATTTCTTACATAAATTCATGCAACATGTGGCCTTACATTTATCTATCTTTCTACTTGTTTGTAACTTAGAAAAGTAATTCTGTGTTTTTGACCACAAAAAATGCGCATAGAAGTTTAACTTAACCTAAATGCAGTGTATTTAACGCAGTAGGCATCTACACAAATATTCTCGCAGCTTTTTAGTATATATTCTCACAGCTCGTCATGTAAAAAAGACGAAAATCGTCATTACATTGTATCATGGAAAAAATATCAAATCGTTTTTTGACACGAATCGTACATCCTCCTTTATCCTGCATTGGAGAATGTTATCAGTTTTTTAGTCAATCCAACGACAGTTGTCCCTCGACGATTTCTCACCGAGTCGCTGGTTCATCAGAAATCAATAGAAGGACATTGCGAAAGGCTTAAGTTTTGATTGACAGCAATTTTTCCAGCATGGGATTGATAATAATTTGAATTGCAAGCCGCCTTCGATAAGCTGAGATGTTATTGTATAAGTAGCAATAAAAAGTTGTCATGAAAATATAATATTTGATTAAAAGCAACATATATATTGTTATTATTTAAAATGTAATTTATATTTTCTATATTGTTACTTGAACTTATGGATAACAGGATATTATAGTATAGCTGCGGTTGAGAGATGAATAGTTCATATAATATTAACTATACATTCGGTTGAATGAATCTCTATAATATTGATCATCGGTTGTTCTTAACATCATATTAGGCCTAGCTATTTACAGAAATTTTTAAAAAATGAGAATTTTAAAATATCATAGAATGTTATGAACGTGTATACAACAATCCTTACTCAATAATGTCTAATATTCAGTTTTGCTGATACTATAATTTTGTCGCAAATATGCAATAATAGATGTTAAACTAAGAACTTACACACGTTTAATAATTATAGCACAATTCTACAATATATAAAATTTAATTCTAAACTCATAATGAAATTACATTAATCTAAACTAAAATGATCTATCATCCGATGTCTGTACAGTTAATTTCGGTTAAAAACACAACATTGATGTTAAGTCTAACATATTTTATTCATCTTTTTGTTCGTTCTGCCGTAATGATATCTATTTTTTAAGGAATAAAAAGTGTAAAAAAGATTTATGATTTCTTATTTCGTCTGTCGTTGTAATTTCACGGTTGAAAGCTGATGTGTCGAGAGGAGCTTACATCGATCGATGGACGGACATTCGTCTTGTGAATACTAATCTTGTGAATTATACTGATTTTGTAAATGTAGATCGTGTTAATCTTGATCGAGGTTAATAATGTGCCGTTTACAATTATTTGTTATCTTGAATAGTATAATAATATTATACTATTCAAGATAGATTGCTATATGCAACACTAAAAGTCAGCATAATAATAAAGTAAAACTGCTTAAAATCAATCCATTGTCTTTAAGATTAATAACAGCTAAACATTTAGCGAATTACAGTATCTATCAATATATATTCAAGTTGTTAAAGCGGAATCATTATATGATAATATTAATAAATAATTCTAATTATACATTTAATGTTAAAATAATTAGCAGCTGCAGTTTCTATAGCAAAACAATGAAAAAAGAAAAATAGAGCTAACATTTAAAGTTTAATTACATAAATATTCAATAGTATTAAATAGATTCACATATTTATATACAAGACAGATATATTCGTATATATTCGTTTATGTCTTTAAGTATAATGAAAATTAAAAAATATATGTAAAAAGATTCAATGTATACACACTTTTGTAGGTCTATAACTGCATTGTTCAACTGTTTTAGATCTGTAATTGCAACAGCATTGTTTATCGTTTATTATAATTATCAGTACCCGCTTAATAAATAAGTAAAATTCCTTTTATTAGCGAATGGGTTTCCAACTGTTCGGATCTTATCGTTGTTTCCATTTGCAGTTCTCGATGAATCTTTATTATTAGTTGCATGATTCGGAACATTTTTCATCGACGACGCAGCGAGTAGACTAGCTGTGATCAACCCGCTCTCTTCCCCCAGGGTCGGCAGGGAGCAGGGAGGGGGACGGCAAGAGGCGATCAAATTCATTTCTTAATGGCGCCTTCCTTTATAGTCGCGCTTAGAAAGATCAAAGTTGCTGTAGATATTGCCTGACAGCTATTAACGTTTTGCTGATTACTTTTACAATTCAATGAAATTAGTTTCTGCTTTTGTTTAAATAGCTTCACATATAACATTTGAAAATAGAGCAAGTAGAGTAGACACTATTTAAGATATACAACATACACTGTTCAATGTATAATACAGTAATATTGAAGTTCAATAATATCTATTATCAACTTATTATAACACAATTGATCTATAAAATATTTTCTCAAATTTTCAGATTATTACCGAATTAAGTACACTGTAAAATTGCAACATATTGTTGAAATATTTTTCGGAAACATCTGATTTCTCGCAGATTCAACTTACTCGCATCATCTGCATCTTTTATGAAGAACTAAGTGGTGTCACTGGTATGCTGTAAGATGACGATGAAATATTCTATCAGCTGCTCATAATTCTCTTTTCGCATTGCATAAAGTATTCAATTCAAAGTTGGCCTATATAGAACATATCGAATTTGTGTGAAAACATTTATGTAATTGTTATCAAATTATATAATTGATCTTGATTGATAAAAAGTCCGTTTCTTTACACCTGATTTATTATTACAAAATTATGCAAATAAACAAGTTATATAGACAACACTATTTTTAGATGATATGTATTTTAATTGTTAATTTATCCTGTTTTAATACTTTAATATCTATGCCTAAATCATTGACAAATTCAAGTTCACTTTATCTTGTTATAATTAAATAATAACAGCAGTTATTACAAAACCTCGTAATAACTGGGTTAACAGTAACAGTCATTAGTCTCTAGGTTTTGTTATCCTTTAGGCTTTACTGTCAATATTCTTAAAACAGTATATAGTCCCATTCTCAATACAATCAACACTGCAAATGAGATTACACTCTAAAATGCAGTCAGCATTTTTCGAGGCAGTGTTTTAGTTAAGAGTAGCTTAAACGACAATTCTTTCACTTTTCTTCTTTAAGTTAATAGTGAAAGAAGCATTGAATGTTATCTCTTCTCGAACACAATGATTGTCCCTGGAGGCAAATTATTTTCAACCGAATTAATCGAAAAGTCCTGAACGACTCTGTAAAAGCGATACAGCTAGAATCGATCAGAGAAAACTGGTTCTAAATGACTGATTTTTTACCGATAAAATCAGTCATTTAAAAAGGAAGTGTCTGCCTCTTTTTCTACAATAAATTATCGTTAACAAGAATTTGTGATTTTTCTATAATTGTGGAGCTTACTGCCGTTGCTTAATCTAGAGACAATGCAGAGATATATTATAATTATCAGTTTGTGATTATAAATACTTTATATATAGGATCTTATATATGAAATAAAAAATAATTAGATGCTATTAATATAGCAATTTTCTATACAATAGCATGTCTAGATATGGTATATATAAATCTGGCATATTATAAGAAGGAATAATCGGTCTGATTGTCAACTTTACGGATAATAATAAACAACTTAAGCCATAAATTTCCGTAACAGAATATAACCTAGCTTCGCTAGTGCCCAATATCCAAACAAAAAATATTTGTATAAACTAATTCTTGGGTTTTCAATGAATATCATTAACTTCCTGAGTTAGTTTCGAGTCTGTTCTAAGAGCTTGCATTAATTATACATCTCTCACCTGAATCTACGCCTAAAATAATAAGACTTAGTAGAATATAATATTTGTGTAAATTTTAAGTTTAGATGCACGGTTATACTGTACCTATCTTCAAAAATTAACCATAAACAAAAAACAAATCTAAAATTATCCATTTCAGATAAAAACTCTGGATGAAATTTGAATTCAAGAAGGCCATCTAAAGTGAAATATTCGCATCCAGTCTCTTTGTAAGTCTTGCATGCAGTTATCCCATGATAGGCATAGAAAAACATCAAATCGATAACAGAGTCTTGTTCTACCTATCCACCTTTCACCACAGAATGTATACGGGCTCAAGGGGGCAGCAAGAGATCCAGAGGCGTATTGAGAGGATACAACACGCTCTAGACTTTTATAAAAAATTACTTCCATTCTTTGATTTTGTATTTGAAAATATAACGTGAAAATAAACTTTAAAAATGTCAAGACACTACAAACGAATATTCATTGACATGTTTTGCGTATTTTGTTTCAATTCATATTATAGATTTGACTACGGAACTTACAGTTTGCATAATAAACGATAAAAGCCTAACCCAAAATATTCAGAGAGATTTAAAAAAGAACTGAGTGTAGACCTCAGTCGTGTGATCGATAGATGATACATTTAAATGTTTTACATTTGATAGGATTGGAAGGGACTGAAATCGATGTAATATTGCGACGGTATCAGACACTTATAGTAAACAATCCCTGATTTTGGAAACATGGCTAAAGCTGGTCGATGTTTTAACGGATGGTTATCATATACTATAATACTGCATAGACAGTATACACTGAACGGATATTATGAAGCGTACATTTCCCGACGTATCAGCAATGCTGCATATATACCGATACATACTTGGCGTATTTGTAACAAATTTGTGTAACCATTAATCATATCCGAATCCTTAACGTAGTTGTTGTCTAATATTTAGGCTATTATTGTAAATATATTTATGCTGGATACATATTTATGTACTTATCCGTATCATAACTAATCTGAGGTATAATAAGTTATTATATTGGTCAAATGTGTGTTTCAGTACCGAGGCAATGTATGATATAAAATTCGGCGGATTGACTTGTAGTGATAGCTATGTTCTCGTGTTGACCAATCGATATTCGTGTAGAGATTCTGTCAATAGTGCAATGCCTGTGTTAGCAACTTTAACTGCTATGAATTCAGCTTGTCGTTCTTTTATCAGATTCTTCGGTCATTCTCTTGTGCATACGTTCCTTCATTATATCACGGCACGTCTCAGACACTGTGGCTAATCAGTGAATTTAATTAAGAAATTCAGAGAACTCTTCTCTTTGTTCATTGCAGTTTATAAGATATTCTAAAACAAAACTCCAAGTCAATTTCTTAATGTCATTTTATAATATTTAAAAAAGTTATTTCGTCAGTATTTCATGCATTATGATAATGATTTATAATTAACTATACTTAATAATTAATCTAACAATTAAGTGTACTTTTCGTTTACTTCGAAGTCAGTCTCATTTAAGCTAATTTTCTGTTTTTTAATATTAAAAGAATCTATTTTAACTATATTGCTATATTTTTACTATTTCTTTCTTACTTTCACGTTAATATCCCATCACAATTAAAACGAATAAACAATGAATGGGATACTTTGCAATCAGCATACATGTATATCATATATATGTAATCTTTTATATGCAGTAGTAGGCATATATCTTGAATATAAAATTTGTATACAAAGAATGTTGCTTAATTTTCTTCTTAACATCAATAATCTTAATGGAACATTTAACCGGACATTACAGACGCATTATAAACAAATCTACGCTGTACTTTATATTTCATTTACAAGATCTACAATATATACTAAATGGCAAAAAGTTGCTTTCGTGAAATCACGTTTATTTATATGCCATGCCTTGGATAAAACCTGCGATTTAAAGTGTCCAGTCCCGCAGTAGGAGGTACAATGAGGTCGTGTGATTAGTCAACGTCTTTCATATCCTGTTCGCTTTTATTCCGCTCAGCTAAGCGTGATGTCATCGTCCCAGTTAGTGGACGGAAGTTGCATGACGGGAAGTTTCCAGATCCGGGGCGCGTTTATTTAATTCTACAACGTCTTCCCGAATCGAAATATAAGCAGTCAATAACAGAAATTTCAGATTACATGTTATAATTATCAGAATATATGATAAAAAATTGATCGCTGAGCAGAAACCGTAAAGTGTAGGTTTAGAATGCGTTGGGTGTTCATACAGCGAAAATTGTGTTAAATTTAAAACACATAAAACTGTTGCTGTGTTAAAACAAAGTAACACGTTTGAAGTAGAATAAATAGAAATTAATGGAAATTATAATAGATGATAATGTTTTCAACTGTGATTTAGTTGGAAATAACGTGGCCTTTGGTTTGACGCTTTGAATCTTCTATAACAGAAATATTTTTATGTGTGAAAGTGAATTTATTGCGCATAAAGCAGAAGCGAGCTCGTGAAACGGTCGTTTGAAGGGATTATGAGAACTTTCTTCTTGCAGATTTTCTTTTGGTCACAATAAAAATCTTTACGTTGGGATTTAGTCATGAATCTCGTTCATGGATTTTACACAAATTGGAGTTAAGGGATGGATGTAATTCGTATAAGCTGCGATTATTTTAAAATCTTACTTTTTAGTAAACATGATTATAAAAAAATGATAGTACATGTATATAGTCCAATGTGAACTTATATTTTACAAGCTCAAACAAATATTATGATGTGAAAAATGTCACATTTTCGTTAAATATAAACGAAATAACACTTTACTTCGTTGTTGTAAATTTGTTCGAGTTCTAAATGAAAATGATGACCTTTAATGTAACATTGAATGTTATATTGAATGTAACATTGAATGTTACAAATGTTACATTTGTTACGTTAAATATTACAAATGTTACACTTGTGTCGTTAAATGTTGCAAATGTTACATTGAATGTTACATCCTTATAACATTCAATGATTATCACGGCTCGTTCATCACGCAAACATATTCAATCAACGAATATATTTAACAATCGTCACTCAGAATCTCTTTAAATTCACGCAATGAAATATTGGATCGTCCGGACTCTAGAGAAATATAAAATTACTAAAGGAAGCGTGCCGACTGCAAATAACTGTCGAAATATGTTAAGTAAATTATAAATATACTTTGAAACAAATCTCTGTGTCACTATTATAAAAGATCTAAATCTATCTATAAAGAAAACAAGAGAAATCGGTTATAAACAGCGCAGTGTCGTCCTCATCTAAAGAATTATTTTGTTTATAAATTTCATAAACTTATCATACTTATATTATAGTTAGCTCAAGTTTACTGTTTAAGTTTATTGTGATCATTAATTTAGCCAATGTTTAGCTCGATCATATAAACGCGAGATTACTGATATACTTTCATTTTTCCATTTTGTTGGAAAATTACAATAATTTCATTCATGCAATGCTTAGGCTTATTATGAAGTTATGCTTGCTTTTTAGCGATAATATTTATTAATCAAAATTTATCTAAATTTACTGTTGTTCGTTCTTTTTATGAATGAGCACACATTTGAAAAGAATATTATCATTTTCACTTTAGTTTTCATATATGATGCAAGATGTTACAAGTTGCCCTTATCCATCCTACTAACCGTGTAGAGAACCCTCCCTGCCTGGCCACTGATTATGGTCGGGTCTCGACGCTGCGACTAATATCGATGACTTTCAAATTACGTTAAGTTGACAGCTTCCCTGGGGAGTCAAAAATTAGTCTTCGTCCTAGAGGCTTTTTAGATGTACGACTCGTTCTGTGTAATATTTTGCTGTATTAGATCAGCAGAGATGTATTACAAGTTGTACGAGAAGTTGCTTTATATATTCAACGTTTAGAGTATGTGTTGTATTGAGACATCATTGCAAACAGGACAGTCAAAATAAAATATGTCAAGGGTCGTCATTTTTTAGGTAGAATCAAATCAGAAATTGAAATAATCTACCTCTGCGTGATTGTGATGACATTTTGAGTATTCGCACTGAATGAGACTAATCTTATTACATCACGTATTTTACTAATTACAAACAATATTTAAGTTAATATGGTGCAGACCACTGAGTTTTGTATCATTGCAATGATTTATGTAGTTTATAATAGATCTTGTATTAATTTTGATTATAAGTACTCTTTGTCTATAATTATTCATGAACGATCAATTATTCCTAACAAAGTACTTTTACACAATTACAGATCATGACATTGCCAACATAACATATCTCACATCAGACACCAGGTTACATCATCATCATCAACCAGTCTTACGGCATTCTATCCAACGGAGATCAGTGCGCAAGTCCGCAAACGTTGGCGGTAGCGTTATTCTCGACTGTGACATTAAGTACCCAGACGGTCTCAACACTGAACGGATCGTCAAATGGCATAAACAAGGCGTTGAGGTGCCCATATACATCCAACTCGATCGCCTCCCCTCTCACGTTGACACTAACTACCAGGGGAGGCTGCGGGCGGTCGGTCATTCCTCTCTCGAGATCAGTCAACTGAGAGTCAAAGACGAGGGATGGTATGAATGCTCGGTGGTTTATATTCGTAAGTTGGATGACAGCACTCCGAATGGAACTTGGGTGTTTTTAGCTGTCACCGGTAAGCGCTTAGAATGATTAAAATGAATATTATTGGAATTTGTTCATAAATTTGTCATATAGAAAATAGAGATTTGAATCGAAATAGTTATACTAACTTATCTATTTTAATTTTTTAAAAGCATGGTTTAGCAAAATCTTTTTACGCATTTGTAACGCGTCATGCGTTTCCTTTACTTTTTCAATTCTGAGGTGGCAGCTTAATTTTTTAGGTAATCTTGCATTATCGCCTTAAACTATTAAAAGTATGTCAAGTAATTAAATTTAGTATATTAGGTTGCTTTTAGATCCGCATCTGCAAAGACATTTATATTTCATTTGTAAAGATATGCAATGTGAATTAATTATATTCGTGATTTCAACTTGAATAGAATGATATAAATCACTGTCAAAATTATTAATTAACAAGAAATATTTTTTCTCTCTCGAAATCGGTTGACTTCTAGTTTTGATCTATTGAAAGTATTCCGTGATAGACATCTTGTAATCTTTGTAAATCTGTTGCCATGACAGCCGCGCCATTCTCAAGAGAATCTAATATTTTATGAATCTGACGCCTATTAAGGTGGGCAAGAGGGAAGGGGTGGAGGTTGAAAGGATTTGTCTCTCAAAAAAATTTCTAGAATTAACTAGTATCCAATACTGTTAGTATACGTCGTGTATTCCAGTTTACATTCACACTCACATTCAGATTCACTTTAAAAAAAGCGCAACTTTAAGCTGTCTTAAGTTTATATGTAAGCTAATTACAGCTTAGATATTTTACAATTACAATGCTTCAACACCCCCCTACACAATTATCAAAAAAAATGATTTCAATAAATTAAAAAGTTACTACAGATTTTATGCGGGGAGGTGGGTAAAAATCAATAAAAATCGCGTTTTATTCAATATTCTTGCTCATTTCTGATAATTTATAGTTCAAACAAAAAACGTCAAAGTTAAAAAATAGTTCATATCATAAACGCTCCAACATCCCCCTATGCGTCGGAGCATTATAATTGTAAAATATCTAAGCTGTAATTACCTTGTGTATAAACTTACGACAGCGTAAAGTTGCGGAATTTTTTTAAGCGAATCTGAATGTGAATGTAAACTGGAATACACGACGTATTAGTATAACAAAATATACATTATATTGATTAAAAGTCTATGATTCATCAACTTAGTTATAATAGTTTGAAATAGTTTCCTTTACATGTTTTACATTTCGTTACAAATTATGTGCAAGCGAATGAAATATTTAAGAGATCAATCAGATAAAATTTCCCTTCTCTCAATTTAATATCTAGATTCGCCACCAGGGGAAAGCCTCACTTACAATCACTCATCATTTATTTGTCATTGTCAATGCAATATTTTAACGATGCGTTGACCGGTAATAGGCTTCCACGGTGAAAAGCGTCCGGGCAAGCTTTTAGTTAAGGTTTTATCAAAGAACGAGGCATGTATAATATATTGTATATGATGTAGTACTTAGTTCTAAAGTTGTCAATAGTATGGACCCTTGCGTGTGTGTATACCGCTATTGTACTACAGAGGCTATTATTACTACTACTAGTAGTAATAGTAGCCTCGAATATTAATAATAGTAATAGTAAGTAGTATTAGCAATATTTCACACAATTCAAAACAAAATATAAACAGTAGACTCTACGATATAATAATCCTTAAATTCTACGAGTTCTGATGCATTATATAGATTTTTGAATCTCGAAATGAGTTAATATGTTGTCTTCTGACAGTGCGCAGCGCTAATATTGGGGAAGAAGCTGGGTTGCTTTAAAAATTGAAGTAATTACTTATTTAGGTTATGACCTGGTTATCGCTCAGTTGTTGATCTAATCATACATGCATGTATTTCGTTTCGACATATAATGCTATGTTTCAAATGCATTTTTTTACTAAATCTTTATTAGATTTTTAAGACTAAAACAACTATGCTGAAAAAAGCTGTTACCTCGAATGAGGGGGAGGGGTTGTAAACTTGATATTCCTCTCCCCTGGCCAAGTCACTATCCTCAGCTGATGGATCGTTTTTGCAATTTGTGTAATAATTCGAAAAACAAACCATTAGTCTGTTAGTTTAACTCATTTCTCTAATTTAATTCTGGACTGTTCTTCGTTATATTTGCACTAGTTAGGATTCATTTTGCTTTAGAAGATACACTTAACAGCTTTCAATTAAGTTCTTGCAATTTAATATGTAGGGAAACTTTCTTTAACTTGTTGCAAGGTGTCTTATTTGAGAGTGGCTTATTTAACTTTGTTCATACACGATGTTCTAAATTTTATAAGTCAAAATAATAAATATAAGAAAAAAGGAAAACGGTTCTACATTGAAGAGACTTTGAATAATAACTAACATAATTTAGCTATTATTCAAAGTCTCTTCAATG
>JAQIXG010001331.1:0-22833 GCA_034700105.1 Oconnorella tubifera
AATAAAGGTGTATATAAGGGGGGGGGATTAGAAAAAGGGTATATGATATTCAAAGAAAACCTTACAAAGGAGTTATCAAAATTTACAACAGACTTAATGTTTGAAACAATAGTACCAAGAAAAAACTCTATTTGTTTCAATACATTTAAAAAGAGTTATTTTATTAGATTTATTTTAGTTCTTTGATGAAATGATGCGTATATAAAAATGAATAACCTGTATTAGTTTAACATTATTTAACGTCGAAATTTACTATTTCTTTATCTATCTAACAGCGATTGGAATCAACATTTAATATATGCATTAAATGACTAAAATGTTGACAATCCAATGCCGCTAAGTCAAGTGTAAGGTCTACAAAGTCGATATCTGTTCTATTGTTTTACCCTACTTATACTGTGACACTAATATGACGTCATTTACTTGCTCGCGCATGCGCAAGAAGCAGTAAAACTCACATTGTCTAATCCTGGATAGAGAGTTTATCCGCAGAAGGAGTCGACGGCATCAAATATACACCGGACTGCACCTAAGTCGCACCAAATTATCAGTCAACGAACGCCGGGTGTGAAACATTTTATTGCACGCTTAAATTTAAATCATAATCATGCTAAATATACTGATTATAGAAAACAAATTACTGTAGTTTATAATTTGAAAAAAAACATTTATCGACTGTACATATATTTCTATAAAAAAAATAGATTTAAACTTTTCTGTGAGATTATTTCTAGTCAGATAATCAATAATATGTAAAATGTATAACTAACAAAGACCATAGCTTCTTTATTTATTTGTCCATTATAAACAGATTATCAATCATAAAAACACAATCTCGATAGAAATAATTACTTTCAAATAATTAAATCAAACTTTAATTAAAATCCATGAATATTAGAAACAGTGTAATATTTGAAAGGGGTTAAAATATTATGAACAACCGTCTTGCAATCAGCGACACCTATGGTAGGAATTAGAACCGAGTTTACTTATAAAAGCCTTGAAAGGCCTCGGGGATCTCAAGCAAGTGTGTGGCCCTCTGTCGATAGAAAAACAATCAAGCCACCTAGCGAAATAGGCGGCAACAATCCATCGAATAGTAGAAAATATTTGTCAGCTCAGTTGTAGCTTAGATATAAACAACAATAGATTGTTAGCGATAGTGATATGCATTTGTTTCAAACTCAAAGTATTTTATCTTTTCAAGCTATTATGAGTAAAATTGAGTTTAATTTAGAATATAAAACTAGTATAAGCTAATCAGTTTGTACTGATTTTATGAAACTCTCAGTAAAAGAAAGGGGGGAGGAGGGGGGGCTGAACGATAAAATCCTTAATGAAAATAATCAAATAGAATCTAATTCTGTTTCTTAAAACGTACGGATTATTTATATGTAATATAATATTTAATATAAATTTCGGCATATTTACAGAAATTAATTTAGAAAGTTCTCTCTGTACAAGATATTAGTGCTATTTGATGTAAAAATAAATAAAAATTATAGATAGGCATACGCTTACTGATATAAGACTTATTTTATTAGAATTAGTATTTGATTATTAACTTCAGAGTCAGAGATGTGTCCAATTGTTCATGTTAGTTGTTTTTTTGCACAATTAGTGGATCTACTTTTCTGCTTTCTACTTCCGGTTGGAGCTCGATACGCAATCAGTGGTTGGTATAAGATAACTTTTAATTAAGTATTTATATTTTATACTAGCTAAATATTGACAAGAACTGACACATAATCTCTACGTGTAAATTTACCGTACGAATAATAATAATAAATACTTCAGTGTATTTTCTTCAAAAAGAAATTGTAAGAAAAAGAAAATATATATTTTGGAATCATTTTACTTGTTGGCAGAGCTTGAAAATTATCGATTGAATAATTATTTAATGAGATATTGTAGATAGAATCTATTAGAATGTTGCGACTAAATCGATTACGCAATTGTTTACTTAATGCAACTGATTCATCATTTCTTGTAGTTATCCAGTAGAATCTATAATTTGTCTTATTAACGCAAAATCTGTTAAATACTATAATTTTTAAATAAATCGTATTTATATATTTTATTCTTTATAATTGGATTGTTTTATCGTATACTTTTGCAAACAACATTTTAAAGTTATTTGTCAGCGTAAGAATATTATTTAATAAAATCATTATCAATTTTATTACGAAAATTCTAAGTGTTTTACAATATGTGTGAGATATTAAATGCAATATCAAAAGCAATCAAATAAATTTTATGTCGTCGTTGAATTGAAATCGGGAACTATATACGTATACTTTTGAAAAATGTGACATCCAAAGCGACAATCCTAAAATAATTAGCGAACACTTTAGCACTTTAGAATGAATGACTTGATTAGCTTTATAAACTTGTATGTGCTTATAATGTAAAGTATCCGCTCAAAAATACTGTGTTCGAATTGATAGTTACCAGAGAAGTAGCACTGCAAATGATCGCACAAATACACAAGTTGAATGTATAATATGAACGCGTTAAATTAAGTGCATCAGTTTTATAGAAGCGTTGACTCAGTAACAGAATAAGAAAGTATACTTCAAAAGTAGGCCTATATGTTGTACGCAAACATAAAATATCATCGATTGTGTGTAGTGATTCATTTGATAAACTTTCATGGATGGCAGTCATTTTTCTGATTAAACAAAGATACAGAAATGACACGAAGATGTATATGTAAAGAAAAATGATTAGCAAGTTATAAGAGACATCTTCCTGGATGTAAGTGTTTCTTCTATTATAAAAATAAATCTCAGAGCAAGTTTAAATTTAACGAAAGTCTATCTTATGATTTCTACAATTTTAGTCCTTGTAAAGACATCACTTGATGATTTTTGCTCAATAATGCGATGTATTCAAATGTATCTTTTTATCTTCAATAAACTTTATGACTCGCTACCGTAAATTAGATGATTCGCTGTACGGCATTCATCAAAATAACACTACAAAGCCATTATGGTTTCTCATATTGATAATTATAATATTTCGTATGATAAAGGCTATGATTAACAGCTTCTGTTGCGGGCTAATTGCTTTCTCGATCTCTGGAATGCAGGCAGATGCTCGGTATACTTGTTGCAACTTGCAACAGAAATGATTTGTTTTTTACATTAAGTAAGGCAACGAACAATGGACAAAATCTACGATGAAGTTATGTTCATTAGTCGATTGTAAAAGTTGTTTTCTATTAAATTCGTTTCGTTAAATTCTATTGGGTTCATTCAACTTATTAGTTATCTTAAATAGAATAGTAAGTCAATTTCGATGCTTTTTCAAACACGAATTTGATAACACGAAATTAAATTAGACAACTGCAATTCTTACACACAGTTTGCTAACTATTTGTTCGTATCAAACAAACAAAATCTACGCATCTCGCTGCTACTCTACAATTACAAACAGAAGAAAACAATTAGAAATGAAGAGCCAAATAAACAAGCAATATTTTCTCAGATAAGTTCACTAATAATTAATCGAGCACTCTTATTTTATTGTCCCCGTGTTTCGTATTTGTGCTGTGAATTATAGCATAATGCTGAGACTTGAAAGAGACTTCATAACTCGATGATTACAGTACTATACTGTGTCTTCCAACACAATGTTATTGGACATTAAATATTTAAAAACACGAGAGCAAAGTCTTATGAATTTAAAAACTTGTGACTTTTCCTGTATGACTATAAAAAAAACCTGTTTATCGCTTGTTATAGTTTGATCCTATTCTAATATTTACTCTCTAAGTATAATATATAATAATATGTTCCGACAACCGATGTTTTTTATTCAAGAATTTGAATTAAGTTAGTTCATATTTTTCTTAAATTTTATTAAAATGAAGGAAAGAGTTGCTTAAAAATCCGCAACAAAATAATAACCTTAATAACCCGTTGTTTTCGAATCAGTCGCGTGATAGTCGATTCGATTCCCATTGGTTGTGACAAGATAATATAAATGAGTTTGTTGCGCTTATTTGCTGATTTAAATTTCTACACATTGATCATGATGGAATAAAATATAATCTATTCAAAAACTTGACGAATATGTGAAAATCTAGCGAAAATAAAGAGAATTTATCAAAACTTGAAATTCTATTAGAGAAATACTATGATTAATTGCATCTCAGTGTTTTTCTGCATTAAAGAAAATAGATTATACTCAAGTTAGATCAACAAAATAAAAATGATATTACATATTGTAAAATGCAATAATAAATAATAGGTAGCATAACGTCGTAGTTATATCATTTATATTATGATCGTAATTTTCATACGATTGCGGGATACTTTTTGATACTTTTGCAGGATACTTTTGTTACTTTTTTAATTCCTTTATATTTAGTTTTTGTTGGTTTTTATACGTATAACACAATATAATCTTGCATGTTAACCGTTGATCATGATCGTTATTGTTGTGTTGCGTTTTATGTCTAAATATTTTTAAATATTGCAAAACTTTCAGGGCCCCTTCATTTTGAAACACTTTCAACGACCACTTACAGCAGAGACATTTATGATAAAGGGGAACATATAGACAAAGGTTTGCAGTGTCAACTAAATCCATAATTAATTAAATCCACTAAAACATGCAGCTAATTTTTTATCTCTTTTTGTTATTTGATTTTCTTAAAAAAAGAATAATAATTTCGGATATTATATTAATGAGAAATTAATTAAGACTGATTTTAGCTGACTCTGATTTTCAATACAAGTTTTAATAATCACAAAACATTTCTACTAATAATCATATTTTCACATTTAAAACATTTAACATGTTCGTTAGTATCTGCTGATATACTGAAACTTGCGGTTTTTATTATGAATATGTAATAATATAAATGGTATTTAAATTATATTTAATGTAAGTTATAATAACAATTTAATACGAAGATATTATCGAGAAACTAATAACTATTTAAGATGTTTTTAAATTATTAATATATTTCTGCAATTATCTTTATCTTTTTATTCTGATTTCTATTTTTATGACATATATTTTTTTTTCTCTTTCTAACAAATTCAATTCAGAAGATAATTAAGATATAATTAAGCAGCTTTAATAATAAAATACTTAAGATTACTCAAACATATCAAAGAGGATTTATCCATAGAAAATAGCATTAAAGCAACATGTCTCTTTCGATTGTTTCACAAATTGCATTATCTGAAGAAATAAATGTATTTGCGTATGGATTCCGATAAGCCATTTTTCTTCTTCGTATTGTCTCTTGTAACTTGTATGTTTTCTATTCAGTGCTCGGTTTAGAACCAACTTATGTTTCTTCGTCTCTCAATGTCACAGTCATTGCTGGACAAACTGCAATTCTTCCGTGTTCAATTGAAAATCTTGCAAAATATAAGGTAATTAAAATGTGAATTTAAATTTAAGAACTGAAGTTTTGGGCTTTCTTTTGTATATAAATAAAGATTTGTGCGATTTGAAAGCTTACTTTTACCGAAAACATCTCTGAAATTATTTTCATACAGCATTTATTTCGATGAAACTATATTTCACGTTTTTCATAACTGAAAATTTCCGATAATTTTACTCATTTTAATGAAAGTTAGTCTAATTTCAATAAGAGGGCCTTAATTTCCTGTAACTTATATTTCAGATGTTATAAAAATGTAGTTTTTGGAATGTTAAAATGCAATGAAATACGAAACTAATTATAAATCATTGACTAAATTAAACAAAACTAATTCTTTTCTTTGTATCATCAGGTGGTATGGTTAGATGTGAAGTCTATCCCACTGACTTATGAGGATCGTCGTGTTATAGACGACCTTAGATTTAGTATCGTCAGACCAGATATCAATGACTGGAACCTTCACGTTAGAGACACTAAGTGGGACGATCATGGACAGTATAGATGCACAATCAACACCTCTCCTGTTAAGGTTAAAGTTGTGCAGCTAAATGTTAAAGGTATTCAAACTTCACAACTTCGATTATATTTATTTACATTCAATGCATTTATTGTCATTATTCAAGTGTCTTATAGTAGTACTATAAGTAGTAATATAATATAATTACATTACTGATGAAAGATATTCAATAAAGATAATAAGGATAAAAATAATTAGAAATGCATCAAACTTTTAAAATGACTTTGCGACAATTCGTCTACAGACTTTTGATCTGCGACACTATTTCCACCGACATTTGCTCTACCGACATTTGGTCTTCCCTAACTGTAATACTTATAATATTTATAACCCCATCCATAACCCTAGTCTTAACCATAACCCTAACTCTAAATCTAGCCTTAAATATAACTCTAACACTAATCCTAATTTTACAGTAGACCAAATGTCGGTAGACGTAGTGTCGCATATCAAACGCCTGTAGATGAGCTGTCTGACATCATCTAAAAGAAAAACCCTACAGTTTTATCATATTTGTTTTGAAATTAAATTAACATATTTGATTTATTTTCAATTTAGCATAATCCTAATAATTATTATTACGAAAGCGGTGTAAGATGGCTTATCCAATTAGATTTAGTTCTTTTCATTTATATATATTCTACTTTTTTCATTTTAAAATGGTGTTTCATAAAACATTTTAAAATTACAATTCAATAAATGATGATTATTGTCATTAGTTTTTTCTTATTTCAGTTTTATTTTGAATTTAAATTCTTTCAAGTGCAGAACACTTTAAATAATTCATTATTTATTATTGCCTCTCGCTCAGTGAGATATTTTAGTTATTAACACATTTTCGTTACTTTCTGATTTTTTCTTTTTTCCGATTGACTTTCTGTCTTCAATGTCGCTACATTTTGTAATTTTCATCGAAACGAACCTCGACTTTATCTGAGTTTTTCTTGTTCGACTTCTGTCGCAATCATTTCTGTTTAATTCCCACTAGAGGTTCATCAACAATCAAGTGACATCCACTCGATGTTCTTTCATCTCTCGTCTCGGGTTCGAAAATTAGATTTCAACAATTGACCGCGATCCATCAGTACAGTGACGAGAGATCGATATTAAAGTGATTTGCAATTAAGTGGACTGAGTCGGTCGATTATTATTGTCAAAGACTGTTGTAAGATCAGTACCTATTGAACGGTGAACTGTTATTAAAGTGCGGCGTTTATAAAGCTTTAAGATTTGCACTGTGGACTAAAGTGCTTAGTTTATTATAGTTCTAATGCTGGTGTCTCGTTGTATTATAATTCTATCAAAATGAAAAGAAATGATAAGTTGGCCTCGTATTTTACTGATGAATTTTATCACGAATATTACTGATATATAGTGTTTTCTTTGTGGCTATGAAAAGACTACTTTGATCACGCTGCAAAAGGCCTTTTTTAAAAGAAGGAGTTCACTTTTAAGTGAACTTATTGAATGGTAAATTTACCATTCAAATCAGTGGCGTAACTATGGGCCCGGAAGCTGCGGGGGGCCGAGGCCCAAAACGGAAAAATAGAGGGCCCATTTTTCTAGAAAAAGTAAAAAATGAAACATAGACATAAAGTTTTCTGTTTTGCTTTTGCATAAGTCTAGTGCATTTCCAAGCCTTGTATTAAAAATACCCGCGCCACAAAATATTTGTCTTTAAAAAATAATAATATTTAAAAAAACTTAAAAAATACTTAAATTCTTATTATGTAATAGTAAAAAAATTGATTAATAAAAAACAGACATAAATATTTTATATTTCTTAGGCAGTAGGGGAGCCCATTTTCAAAATCTTGCAGGGGGGCCTACAATTTGAAGTTCCGTCACTGACTCAAATGCTTTAATTCCAATAATTGTATTTTTTTACCAATTCCTTCATTACATATTTACAGTCTACCCTCGATTAGGTACATTTCTTAAATTTATCTGCCTTAAGATTTATCATTCTTAAATTTCAACAACCTGAACAGTATAAATAACATCATCCATTCAAAAAAAATATTTCCTTTTATAATTTTCCTCTATTCCCATCTAATCACCGATTCATTTATCACCCCGATCTTCTGCTATCTGCTGACTCACAGAGTGAAACAAATGATCAACTGTTGGTCATCCTGTCTTCAAGCGTAAATATAAAACTGAAGAAAGATCACTTTCGGAAATCTGTGGGCTCAGAGTTGAGCAGATCTCCTTGACTCAGCACATTACATCGCTGTAATGCTCAACCGGTAATCTTGTCCCGTATATTGCTTGCTGATTCGAGGACTGCTTAATACGAGCATTACTCAGCAGCTAAGTAGCTTAACTTCGAGGAAAACTTCCGTCATGAATATGTGTGCGTCTGCGTCTTTCTTGCGGTTTCGTTGCGTGTTTTATTGCGTGGCGCGACCCCGATAATTAGAGAAAATAGCAAATTTTTAAAGAATTGTTATTGAATTTTCTGGAATTGGGTCTTCGATTGATGGGGTTGTTTATGAAAACTGTTATAAATGAGGAATTTCAATGCATAAATATTACTTCATTGTAGTGATTCCCTGCTGGTTATAGATTTTTCTGAATTACTGCTCAAAAGTGGAGGTGCCCGCATCATAAGATCCAGAAAGATTTGATATTGGATAAAGTACTATAAAAATGTGTTTTTCTTAATGATATTCATTCCAATTTATTTCAAAAAAATGTGTAAGACGTGTACATCGGAAATATGCAATATGCAATAATACGCTTTTTTTGCAATGTGCAATATTAGTATAAAGAAAAAGAAACAAAATTCACATCGGCAAAAAAATTTCAATATCCCTCCCCGGATATAATATTAATTCGTCGACGACGTATGCGCGTTTGTCCTTATAGATGTATCTCTCCGGAGCAACGTAGATGTATCTCTCCGGAGCAACGTAGATGTATCTCTCTGGAGCAACGTAGATGTATCTCTTTGTAACTGCGTGTCGAGATCACGTAATGAATGCAACGTGAACTCGTTTCTTTAAATTTAAATGCGAAGTTACACGAGGAGAGTGACATGAAATATTTAGTGACAATTGTTTTAAGTCATAGTCAGTTTTGCCAATATGTCCGCGATATGATGGCTGAAAAGTATAGGTGTAAATAAAACTGGTTATTTAAAGTGATGTCAATTACTTTGAATTAAAAGAGAAAAATAAAGTGATACAAAATAAAAGTGAAAATAGAGCGTAGGATGAAAATTCACGAAAAATATGTAAGAGCGAAAATTATCACGAAATATTTATTTGAAACGATAGTATTTTTGCTAAGATAGTGATTAGTGAGCGATATTACACTGAAGAAATGCTATAAAAATCATTTAAAAAATATATTAAGTTGACATTTATAAGATTTAAATGATTTGCATTGAAATTTATTTTTAATGGAAACAGTAGAAACAAAAGTAGCTTCATTTTGATAGATTTCGTCTGATAACAATGGTCGTGTAATGAGTTTCTGTTTCTTATTAGTTTCATTTTGCGAAAACATTGAATCAACAGCAAATGAAATCATCATTGCAATCTAAAATTGGTAATATTGCTTGTTTTAATGAAAAAAATCAGTTAGACTGTTTTCATGTTCATACTATCGGTTTTTACTGCTTTTACTTTAAGTTAATTTGACATTTAAACTTCACTGAAGTATAATTACTAGTTATTATTTATATTATCATTATTTACTTGTTTACTTCCCTCAGTCATTTATTTCCGAGTTTTATTTTAAACTTAAAACCGAATGATAAATAGATCTTATTACAAATAAAGTAAAAATACTATTAATCTAAGACAAGTATTTTATATGAAATAAAAAGCGTTTTATAAACAATGTTAAACGATTAACTGAAGTTACTACGAAAAGTAACGATTTTTAAATGCATGAAAAATTGCATACATTAAATCATAATATTGTTGTTTTATATCAATCCTGTATTATTTTAACAATTTAACCCGGAATTCACGAAAAGTTGTTTATTTCGTGAATAAATAATGCTTTAATTCATTCGTACAATTTAATTGACAATACAACATCCTATTTTCTCTGATAACAAATTAAGTTTTGCCTTGTCTCAAATGTTATCCTATTACGTTTAGAGGATAAAATAGCAATTCTTCTTTTTCACGCAACTAGATGCACACAACTTCACACAACTAGAAATCAACGAAAACATGTTTTTTTATAAAGATTACTAAATTATAAAAGGTAACGAAAACAATAATAATTATGAAAAAACAAGACAATAAAATGGTATTTTCTCTGTAGCAATAGCGAAACTATTATACTTTTTTTTTGATTTGTTATCGATATTCTTCGCTTAGAGTCAATTCAAAGAACGTTTACTAAGAGTCTTAAAATATGTGCTAATATGTCATACAATGATCG
Organism: Oconnorella tubifera; assembly: GCA_034700105.1. Taxonomy (NCBI): domain Eukaryota; kingdom Metazoa; phylum Annelida; class Clitellata; order Enchytraeida; family Enchytraeidae; genus Oconnorella; species Oconnorella tubifera. The sequence goes on from JAQIXG010001331.1 coordinate 10,326, forward strand.
TTTCAAATGTTGTGGTTTAATTTCGCTCGAGCGCCGAAGACTAAATGAAGATATTACGTTACTGTTTAAATTGTTAATAAACTTATTTTTGTTGACCTGGGTGATTCAATCCAATTCATAACTAATTCAGTTACCAGGGGTCATTCTCGTAGACTTCTTAACCCCCCTTCTAGATTAAATACCAGACTTCACTTTTTTGCAAATAGAACGATAAAAATTTGGAACAAATTACAAGAAAGTACTGTCTCTGCAGATAGCGTGGCCACTTTTAAACGACTTTTATTGTACGAAAACTTATCGAGTCATTTAGTACTTGGTTTTTAAATTTGTAAATTTTAACTGCTTTTATTTTGATTTCTTTATATATCAATTATTAACATATTGTATTTTATTCTAAATGAAATGTATTGCACTGTATTGAAATAATAATGTATTTTATTATTTGTATGATTTGCTTATAATACCGGGCTTGTGTCAGTGTTTCGGCCTACGAGCCCTTTTTGTCATTTCTTTAAATTATTTTTATTTTATCTGTTACTTTTTACATTTTGTGACAAAAGATTTTTGATTTGATTTGATCGTTTAAGATTTTTGTAAGATAATTGATAATTGAGGTGCGATTGTAACTTTGAATCTCTATATTTCAATCTCATTATACTGTACTGTATACAGCTTTAGACAACTTTTATGTAAGATTATCTATACGTTATTCAATGTCACAGAGATTACAATATGAACTGGTATTGTACCACCCTCCCGTCAATCTTTTTTTATACGTCCAATTATTTGATTAACTCTCCTATTGAATTCTTTGATTTTTTTTCATGTTATATCCTTTTTAAATCTTTCCCTTTCTGAGTTATAAACTGATTGTTCCTCTGAGCTTACTCAATCTAATTTATTCTACCAATAGCAAATAGTTTTTCTCGGATAATAAAATGAAAATTTATTCACGAAATAACTTCATCCTTTATTTCTATTCCCTTAATTTATGTCACAATTCACTTGTCCTGGGATTATGACTTTCGTTCAAGAATTCATTAGAAATGTGTGGACTAAGGAAAGGTGTCTCCTGGGTCTCGTGTTCGTTTGGCCGCCTCGCGGTCCGGTCTCGGGGGAACGGTCTCGGGCCGGAACGCGTTTCCGATGAGCGTTAATATTTGATGGGACGCTTTGACGAAGTCTGAAGCGTATTAGTTTAATTAGATCGGTCATGTAGACAGACACAATCGTACAAGAGAGAAACATTGCATCGAACCTGAGTGAAGAGGATCTTAAGAGAAAATAAACGGTTAAGTAACGGAAGATGTTTTGCGATTTAAATTTCATGGAGCGTTTAATTTGTTTGACTAATTAAGTGAATTTATAAGAGAATATAAACTTGTATAAGCATGATACGTACTACAATTGAAGATTAACAATTCTAGGCTTTGTACAGATAAGATTTACCGAAAAAGTACATTATACTATAATAGTTTACGTCGGTTGCTAAAATGCTAGTGCCATATTTTACTTTATATCATATAGCAATTAATTATTAAAATAAACATTACTAAATACCCATGGAACAGATTTTATTCAGCGATTCACGCCGCTTCTCTTTACTTCCATGCAGTGAGATAAATCATTTCACATCTATTATACGTGTTCGTATGTATGCTCAGTGAACTCTTTTTGAAAGACAAGCCACGGACTGACAGACTTGTAATTGATTACAAGTCTACAGAACATCATTTCCTTTCTGTCCTTGCAACTTGAACCTTGTGCAAGATGAGTATTTCTGTGACTTTAGGAATAGAGATATTTGTAAAGATAATATTACCAAGACCCTTTTTTACTGTCATTATATATACTGTCATTATAAATAAGACAACCACTTTTAATTGCATAAATAATGATATGCTAATATCACGAAAAATTATGAAAGTATTCAAATAAATTAAAAATTAAAATTTAATCTCGTCTTGCAACGACTAGATTTTACGTATATGACAATTAAAATGTAAATTTTTACTAGACTGCAAGATCTCAAGTGAAGCTAATCCATGTATTGTTTATTGTTTTGATTTAAAAAAGGCATAAATCAGAGGAAGTAATTTGATGAATGATAATTATTACAGCAGCAAATGAAGTGTTATTTCTCTCGTGATAATCTTAAACGGGTTTCTATGTTACAACGCTTAGAGGATCATTTCAAAGATATGTCTACTGTACCTACGAGATACTGTAGTCAAAAAAAGAGATTTATAATTTCAGTATACTATAGTAATGAATTCAACGGGAGAGTGTAATTTTTTCACAATAGTCGTAGTGGAGTAATCGACTATTGTGAAATAATAGGGCTAGAAACTTATACATTTTTATCGGTATTGGTTTAAATAAATATTTTTCCGCATAAAACACTTATTTTTTTGACTTATCTAAAACAAAAAGTACACATATTACTCGTGTCACAAATAAGCAACTATCAACTAATTAAGCAATTATATATATAGGTCAGGCTGTAAATAGTCAAAATAGATAAATTAAATAATAAAGTATTGAAGATAATAAAAAGACATATTTCGAGTCAAAAAACTTAAATTAAACTTTATAATTCGTTGCAGAGGTTATCAGTCAAATTCATTTCGAGTCAGTTTTAAGTTTAACGATTTGATATCATATGAAATACCAACTTGCTGATCAACTGAAATTACTAGACGCGTTCGTGAATGGTGCGAACAATAACAAGAGCGTCAAACAAATAACTATCGGCCACTTTTATCACGCAATCTGTACTTTTCTTTACAGTGTGAAAAAGACAATAATGATTTATGGAGAGGCTGCGTAGAGCACGGCGTGACATTATTCGCTGTCTGGCGCCAGAAAAGCTGTTAACATTTTTTGTCCATGATCGAACGACGAGCAGTTTTTGAAGATCATGCAAATTTTGATTGTGTTGTTAATTGTTCTGCAGTTTACTATGCTGACACTGGGGCAGTGAGGACATTCGAATATTATATTTTTCGTGAATTGGAAAGCGTTAAATGCTTAGAAGTTGAAATCAGTTGAAAAGTTGATTCATTAGTTGTAAATGTATCAGGCAGCGTTTACAATACATATATCTTTAAAAAATATTGTTGTGACTTTAATCAATACAGAGCAATTAAAAGAATATAATCTCTTAATATCAAATACTGTTGCGCTTCGATCGATATTAAAATAATTATGTTTATACTCAAGTGTTGTGTTTACGGTTTTACACATAGGACATAAATACTTGATTGATAAGTTTTAATTTAACAGTACGAATAACATCTAGACACCTTATATTATATTGTATAGTGCAGTAAGCCCCTAACCTAATGCTGTTAATATCATATTATGTATTTTAATAGTAGCCTATATGTATGAACCTATATAGCTCAATTTGTTATTTGATATTATGATTTATAATTAAGCTATATATACTGTAGTTAAACGTTATTCAGGTATATCTCTCAATGCTATTTTTATTTACATCTCTGATATATTTCTCTTGATTAATAATCGAATTATTCCATTTAACGAAATCACGGAATCCACTCATTTCCGGTTACGAAATGAACTCAAAAGAATCAGAATGATTTATAGAATGCTATGTATTATACGCTGGTGTGAAAAATGTAAACATAATGATGATGATGATAAATGTACGTCAAATAAAGACGGAATGAATTCTCGCCTTGGTTTTAGTTAGTATAGAATGTATATATATAAATATATGTTATATGCCCACACTTTGTAAGTTATTGGTTATATTATATATTGTTTTATATTTTGTATTCTGATTTATGGCTTTTGAGAAAACAATATTTTTAATCTCAAAGACTTGGCGATCAATCCCAACTCAATTTTATAATGGACATTCAATTTATAATGGAATGGTTTGCATAAAACTGTTTATAATGAACAACTTTTTCTATATTATCATCTATGGGATTATTAATTAATAATATTACTTGTTATATAATAGCCTCATGTCACTGCATCTTATCAGATAATTATAATAACAGTCAGAGATATTTTATAATGAGATAGGTTTCTAATTCATCTATTTAAGTTAGTATTCTGAATTTTTCTCGATGCTTTTAACTCTATATTTTTAATATTACTTATAACGCTTATATAATATCTCATTTATAGCCAATTATTTTTCTTGTAGTTCCCGCGCAAATAATAAAGAACCAATCCAGTGATGACGTCACAGTGAAAGAGGGCGATAATATAGTTCTTGACTGTAATGTAACGGGTATACCCTACCCTCATGTCACGTGGTCTCGTCAGCCAACCAGCTCTCAGTTCGGGGCCGTTCAGCTGAGGCGCCCATCCTTTAATATGAAGGATGAAAGGGCTTGTTGGTTGGGGTCACAAAATTTGGGTAAAATCTCGTAAATTTTAATGTATTATAATGTACGCATTATAATGTATCACTGACTGGCTTCTTTTATTTATCAATTACTCGCTTTCATTATTAAATTTGCCTGTTTTACATATGTATAGTTTAAATTATAATAATTGTGATCTGTCGACCTTTGCCTTGCAGCGTGAGTCTTTGGCCTTGGCCTTGTAACTCAAGTCCATGTTAATTTCACTGTATAACAATAATGTCTATTATAATAATAAAACAAGCAACACGTCTTTCTCTACTTTGGGAACAGAAATATTGCAACTTTATATATATTTTATTAAATTAAATCCGACTCCTTACTTTTTTATTTTGTAAACATAATTTATTGGTTCAGTGAAAAAGCTGTGTGAGATTATTAGTTTTACAAACAAAAACTGAGTCGTTAATAATATATAATTCAGAAAAGAAACAAATATTGAATAAATGCGGTTTTTTATTAGTTGAAGACGAGATATTGATAAGAGGTGAGAGATTGACAATATACAACGCATCCCGCTATTGTAGCGGCAACTATGTGTGTACGGCCATCAATGAAGTCCCTCCCCCTGCAAGTCGTATAATAAGAGTAACTGTCGCTTGTAAGTATTACTTATTTCAGCCTTAAATTATATTTTTGAAGCCAAAAAGATCACAAGTATTTTTCTAAATATAAATTTTAAAAAATCGCGATAAATCGCCACAAATTACAAAAGTTACTACTGGATTGAAGTTTTGACTAATAATAATTAATGTTTTTTTATCTCTATTTTAACGATTTGATTAATATCAGATGAAAAATCAAACTACTGTCAAATATCATTCATAATTCTTTCATTCTCTAGCACTTTCATGTATTTCTAGCATTTAAATTTCAAACTGCAATAGTATATTATATTCTGCAGATTACCAATAAATAGGCTTACATACTGACCTGCAGTTCATCTAAAATCGACATAGCTTTAAAATGCCTTTTAAAGTTACTAAATTATAGGAAAAAAAACTAACTAATGTTTGATCATTCCATTATAATCACAATAGATTATAATCTGTTATTTTTCATTTTAAAAGTTGCTCCTGACATAGAGATGACGAACAAGCGTATCGCTCAGTATCGCAACAGAGAGACGATACTTGAATGTCGCATCACCGGTAACCCACTGGCAGTCAACTACTGGGAGAAAGATGAACGCAGGATAAGCAGCTCACCAAAGTGGCGAATAGGTTATATCTTCACAGTTTTTGGCGCTGAGATAAAATGATGACTAATAATCGATCATGAAGATGATATTATTGATAATGATAGAATTGTAATAAGTCTGACATTAAATTCGATCAATAATTAAGTAATGAGTTGATCAGAATTGAAGATCTTATAATGATGGTGCACAAACTGAATATTATTTATAGTGAAGATGATTCAGATGATTTTAATTAAGATGATTACTATAACTAAGAAATTTAAAGAGCATGAAATTTATACTCATATAATCTATCATAACAGAAATAACAGTATACTTATTGACAAGCAACATATTTCTATAGTAAGAGTGAATTTTAATTTTGGACATTGACAGAAGCTTATGATGAAGGTGAGGATTCATTAATTCTCAGTCTACGCATTCGTATCACTGAATCATCAGATTATGGGACATACGTCTGTATGGCTGCTAACTCTCTGGGGAAAGCCAGGGGGGAGGTCATTCTACTAGGTCAGTAGGCATTTTTAGCCAAATACTAAACTCTAGATTTAATTTATACAATAGCGCCTTTAATAGAGTGTTATAATTCAACTGTTCAATAATAAACTAGCATTTTATTGTTCTGTTTTTTTACCCATTCTGCAGTAGCCCCATAGGCGCCGACTTTTGAAAATGTTGTGGGGTGCTGATCAGGGGATCCGCAACGGATTTCTGAATGAGGGGGGGGCAAAAAAAAGAAAATATCTCAATTTTTATGCGACCTTTTTAGCTTGTTCTACCAAAACTTTGATGTGATAATCTTTTTCTTGGCAAAATCGCTTATGTAATACTCTTTTTAAGCTATGTTGTTATGGGGGCCGTTATGTCGTGGTAGTTCTGTCAGGGCCGTTTTGTCGGGGCAGTTTTATCAGGGCCGTTTTGTTAGGGGCCGTTTTATCGGGGCCCTTTTGCCAGGGGCACATTTTACGGGTGGCGTTTAGTCGGGGGCCATTTTATCCTGAGCCGTTTTGTCTTGCCACCCGCCTTCGGTAAAAACAGCGAAAAGTTTTATTTTCATTTGACAGATGGCGCCACCAGTACAATAATTAAAAGCTTTAGTATCATTTGACAGGTGGCCCCACCAGTAAAAACAATTAAAATTTCATCTTCAGTTGATAGATGGCGCCAGCAGTAAAAGCAATTAAAAGTTTTTTTTTCATTCGATAGATGGCGCCAGCAGTAAAAACAATAAAACTTTTATTTTCATTTGATAGATGGGGCCAGTAGTAAAAACAATTAAATGTTTTATTTAAATTCCACAGATGGCGCCAGCAGTAAAAACAATTAAAAGTTTTATTCGACAGATGACGCCAGCGGCAAAAACGATTAAAAGTTTTGTTTCATTCAAGTTGGGATTCTGTTTAATTACTTAATTTACAATTATTTAGTTAATTGATAATTCTTATACATAGTTATTAATTTTATTTATGGTTTAATTGCTAATTATATTATTGAATCCAGTATTTTGTAAAGGGGGGGGGCTCTGCACTCCCTACTTCCCCCATAATCGGCGCCCCTGGTGCTGACGGCTGAAAGTAAGGTCGAAAATTAAGTCGTAAAACCTTAGAGTTTGTGGGATGCTCCAGCTCCGCAGCCCCCCCCCCGGAAGTCGACCCTATGAGTAGCCCTTAAGGCACCCTTGTGTAGAAATTTGTTTGTATTTGTTTGTTGGAACAATTAATGCTTGACGTTTCATTGTAATATAAATTTTCTTAAATTTTTATCAAATGACAAACATAATATAATTTCTTAGCTTGCAAGATATTAATTTAATTAATAATTTCAAAACTTATCTCACATTATTTTATAATCGCATCTAGTTTTGCTCACTGATAGTCCAATGGTTCAAATTAAAAATGTAAGTTCTTTAATATTAGTATTTAACAGAAAAAAACACTTTGATATTTTTTATTTCTATTCCTCACGCTTTGCTGTGCAACTGTAGAACCAGAGCCTCTGATAGTAAGACACGGACTGATTGATTCTCATCACAGCCATCAAGATGAACAACTGGCTGTCATTTCATTACTGGATGACCTTCACCTTCCTCAGTCGACCTCTAATTCCCAGCGTCCTACCAAGCAAGCAATGCCCGGGGAAGGCAATGCAGTCAATAGTTACCTTAGAAATGAAAATAACAATCACGGTAAAACAAGTTGTTGCTTTTTATTGAAATGAGTTTTTTAGATGACATAATGATTTGTTCGTTTTTATATGAAATATAAACACTGATAAATGTAGTACGAAAATATATGAAGGCATGCAAAAACAAACTAGTCCCACAGTAGTTAATAGTTATTTATTGACGTTTTCTAATGTATTGCCATTCTCAAGTTGATTCACATAGTTTGTTTCTCTTTATTCCTTATCTCCATCTTGCTTTATAAGATATATTCACTCTTCCTAAAGTCTTGAAACTGAAACCCTTATGCATTTTTCATCCTTATGAAAACTTCTCATACTGAATAAATTATCAGTTGAAGTTATATTTGCATGCCTCAACAATAATTCTTTATAAATTATTGTTGAGGCAATTCAATAATTATTTATATAAGCTACATTCATTTGGTCATTTAACATAGGCATACTGATCTCTTCATTTTCTATACAGCCAGCTTTGACACTATCTCATGAACAATTGAATTGAATGCTAAATGTAATCTTTACAATTTAATCTCTATACATCACTTAAAACCACCTTTTTGTGCTGATTTAACGTCGAGTTGATTACTCTTTCAGGGCGCCATATACCTAATTCAGTAAGCAAGGCAGATTTATTTCTACAAGTCTTCCTTCGTCAACACGTCTGGCTTAAACTCGATGTCATTACAATAATAACGTCCACTCTCTTTCTCCTTATCTTTCATCTTTTACTATGACCTCTAGTTATAACAACTGACATCAGTATTCTGACCAATCAAATCTCTCGTACGAAGCGAGTCATCCAATGAACGAGAAGCTCTGACTGATGAGATCGGATGGCACTTGCGTTTTCCAGATGTGAATATAGAGCAATTTGTTTGGTGATTTTAATGTTATTTAATATCAATATGTAATTTATCTGTAATGCAACTACAGGTAGCGTGGATTGTAAATAAGTAGAGATGAGGATGTACCCCCCCCTCCCCCCCTCCCCCCTTCCTCTGTCTAACAATTGCAAGCAAGAATATTTTAAAATAATCATATTCTGACTTCTGAAAAAGAGTCAATTTTAAAAGTTTGTATTTTTGACTACAGTTTAATGAGTTGCTAATTAATTAGCGATAACTTAAGCAGATATTGCGTATAGGAATCATTTCTCTTAATGACAGACATTACTTATTATTAACTTTCATTTGTGTAAATATAAGTTCACTTTGCGTAAAGAAAATAAATATTTAACATTCATATAACTGTCAAGAGAATGACATCAAAGACGTGATTGTTCAATGAAGGCATTTTTTAGGATTGAGGTTAGCATTAGTGTTAGGGTTAGGGTAAGGTTTAGGACTAGTTAGGGTTAGGATTATTACATGAAACTATTTTTCAAAAATCTTTGCTAATCGTAAAAAGAACAGAAATTAAATAATTAGATCAAAATACAAAACATAAAAATATTTCGATGCTGCGTAGAAAATAAAGATATATACACGCAATCAAACAAAGGAATGACCACCGTAGTACAAACAAAATACCGGAATTACGTAAAAATAAATCTTAATTCTAATTAGTACAGAATGAAGCGTGTAATCTCAATAAGCTCGATAAGCTTAAAATTATCAATTTCAAATAGCTAATTTAATTGTAAATGTAATGTCAATATTTTTTCGATTCCGCAATGCGTTGGACATACGGTATTTATAAATAATGTATGTATTTAAAAATACATACAGTATTATTTAATAATTTAATAAATTACTAAATTAATCTGCGCTTAAATGATATGTAATTATTGTTGAATAATGATGATTATTAAGCATAATATTATTTTATACATTTGTTGTGAAGTGGTTAGTGTTCTGAGCTAAGAATATTAAGGTCCCAGATTCGAAACCATAGCTCACAAAATACCTGAATCAATTTGCAACATTTCACATTTACATCTTCAACTTAACATATTTATACAAAATCTGGCAGTGTACATTTATATAAAATGTGGCATTTTACATATCACATGCTATTAGATAAAAATTTACAAGATAACAAGAGTTACAGTTACATATGTTTCTCCGGTTATATGCCACAACCATAAATAGTTGTGACCAGAAATACAACCAGTGAATTTTAACCAAAATACTTTGAAATTAAACGAACAAAACAAACAATATCATATTTTCATCTAAAAAGTTTTATATATCGTATAAACTCAAAATAAACCACTGATATATTTTATATATCGAATCAATCGTCTGATACCATAAGAGTGTATTTAGTCATCATTCTTGTTGGTGACAGGAAACTTAACCCTTTCCTAACTTGACTCTTTGCGGAACTTGAACCCTCACCCCGTGGTTGCTTGGGCTCATCGGAGCCATCCGGTGTGTAATAAATAGACTGACTCATGTCAGCAGAGAGTTGGTCTGATGTCGTATCAATTGCTGAGTGGGTAGATTGACTTCGCAACAACCTCTTGTTTTTTCTTGCATCAAATGATGCTATATCTAAAATATATTAAAATTCAAGATTAAAACAAACTGAATAAAAACAATCAACAAAATGAAAATTTGTATCAATTTAGTTACCGAAAGAAAGTGGAGGAATTAGTAGATTAATTGGTTAAAAGATTCTGGATTCAAATCCTGATTAAACTTTCAAATCTGAGCTTTGTTATTTGTTTGAATAAAACTTACTGTTCCAAAATAAAATTCTTACTAAATTATCTCTAATTCATTAATATAGCTAATACAGTCAAACGATACAATATTTTAACGATTGCAATTTGTTAAATCCTATCACAACGATACAAAACCTTTTTATCAGAAATGAACAAAAGGTGAACTTTTGAACTCTCTCAAAAAAACTGACATTGAAAATAAGAGAAAGAAATATAAACAAAAGTACAATACTGAACTGCAAAAGTACAATAAAAAGATACAAATTAAAAATAACAATGCAAAAATCTTGAGTCCTTATCTAGACATGCAACTTAGAACTTTCCAAAAACATTAGTTGCAAACTTTAACAGCAAGCCTTGCACAGAAGTTACACTCGTGAACTTAATACGACTAATCTTCAAATCTTAATTAGTTAAATTTACTTCAACTATGCTAAATTATATTCAAATTAGTTCAAATACGAAAGACCATAACTATTAAACAAACTTACTCGGTTGACTGCTTCCCAAAAACTTTGCGTCCGAACACCCACCCCCCTCCCCCCAGTCAACTTTCCTCACCTCACCCAAACCCAGATCACTCAAATGTTTCTCCATACCCGACATCCTTAGTTCAGCGAAACCTGCCACAAAATCCACCAAATGTTCTTCTCCCTCTCTCTCTCTCTCTCTCTTTTGTAGGCTTTCCTCTTTTTCAAATTCTCTCTCTTTACTTAATCCATCCTCTTTTTTATACCTCATATCTTTCATAAGTCCACTCTCCTTTATACTCCAAGTATCTGGCAGAAAATCCTCTTTCAAAAGTTTTATCTCTTTTTCGATCGAAACACCTGCTAAACAGTCTGACTTTTTTTTAATTTCTTCCCCTTTTATAAATCTGTCGTCTCCTATTGGTTCTCCTACGCTGCAAATCAAGATCATTTCACCCGGCTGTTTAATAGATTCGGGTCTATTTATTAGCTGGACTTTCTTTCTATTGGTCAGTTTACCGAGTGGAGTTGGTAAGTTCCATTCGATTGGTTGCCTTGTGGCCAATGACGTAGACTCTAACAAATAAAACGTATAAAGTAAAAAAACATAAAAATTAAATGAGAAACTTAAAAAATCAAGAATCTTAACTAAAAATAATTGAAATAATATAATTTTCAACAAAATATCTCAACATCTTTGATTTAATTAAAGAATTCACAAATTAACTAAACTGAAATCCATAACTGGTTAAATTACAGAATTTCAATAATGAAATAATCAAATTATGCATTTTAAATATTCCTTGATGCTAAACCAAATTCTCTTTTTATCAAACTTCTATAAAACTTTCCAAATCTATCTGCAACACATATTTATCTTTACATTTTCTTGCTCACGGATTATATACAAGCTAAAATTGTTTTGTGTTGACATCTCAGTGAATATCTGTCCTTGCTGAATATTTTATTACAGCATCCATTATCTTTTCTCACACAATAAGACACCAGCAAGCAGTAGCATCATCACGCAAAACTGAAATAAATATCAAACTTCAGCATTAATCAAATACTTTCAGAACTTACCACCCCCGTAACAAATTGGAGTGCGAGTGATATCATCCGTCGGCGACCTAGGATCTGTGATGACAGCATTTTGCTTCTTTTTTACTTTCCGCTCATCATCATCATTATCATCATTATCATCATCTTCCAGTGCATCAGATGTGACTGGCTCATCAGGCTTAGGCTCAACCTTTGACCAATCAGAGATGAGAGCTGAAAAAGGATTTTTTCCAGATTTTGTGTTTGTAGAGTTGAGTTTCTGTTTCTGTGAGATAATGGGACTGCTGTAGTTGCTGTTTGTATTGCCCATGTTTAGTTGCTATTTTTAAAGTCTGCATTATACAAACAATACAATTTTTAATATGATGAAACTTAGTTTTGGTATAAATTATAACTTATCAAATAATGAGTTGCAACAAACTTATCATATAATAATAATAACAATTTATGTAATATATTAAATAAGAATTATCAATATTTCTTCATTCATTATCCCTTTTAACAGCTCAGCCCCCCC
>JAQIXG010001332.1:0-22824 GCA_034700105.1 Oconnorella tubifera
TCTGAATGATCATAAGCTCCCTAGTAATTTATCTGTTTTAGATCTCGGGGTAACCGTTGATTGTAATATTAACTTTATATTGCATATTAATAACATTGTTCGCAGTGCCCATGCTAGAGCAAATCTAATTTTAAGATGTTTTGTATCTAAAGATCCTGTCTAATTAAAGCATTTATTACATATGTTCGCCCTCTTTGCCCTCCTGTTGAGTACTGTTCATCAGTCTGGTCGCCAGTAGCCATTGGTTTGATTGATAAAATCGAATCAGTGTAAAGGCGTTTCACTAAGAAGCTTATTGGGTATCAATCACTTTCCTATTATGAACGCATTTGTAAACTTAATCTGCAAACATTAGAGTTAAGACGTTTTTTTAAATTGCTGATTTATGTCTATGTTATAAAATTATAAAATTATCCACGGACTTGTGTCATTGAATTGTAATGATTTTTTTATATCAGTAACTCTGTAAATACCCGTGGTCATAATTATAAACTTGCTGTTAAACGCTGCTCTCTTAACTTGAGACAGCACTTCTTTAGTAACCGTGTTGTAAAGTCGTGGAATTCATTACCACATCATATTGTCAATGCTGATTCGTCTGAATGTTTTAAACGTCTGCTTAACGTTCATGCTAATGCTATAAATACTGTACAATGAGTTGCCTATTTAATCCTACTGGTGGTGGCCTATAGCGGTTTACGCCCTTGGTCAGCCGAACTTCTCTAGAACAATCATTACTTTATTATAAAGTTATATAATAATTTTATATTTCTACATGGTTATGTTGATGTTTACATACTATGGTTGTATCTTGTGAATAAAGAATAAATAATAATAATAATTGTTCAATATATGTTGTTGTAATAGTAATAAACATGTATTCAAACAAAACCCAAATGACAGAAATTTGTTTGTTAATGGAACGCGTCTGTAAATTAAATAATTAATAATAATTTATTAAAAATAATAAAATAATTAAGTTGAAATAATTTTTTTAATTTGATAAAACAATAATTTAGTAATTTTAAATATTTTTTTGCTAATTTAAATATTAATTATTTTATAATTGATTAAATTAATATTTAATCAAGTTTTTAAAAAGAATTTTAAATAAATTTCAGGTTAAATATTCTGTTTACGATTCAGAAATTAAGAATGCTTTTTAATTTAATAAATCGCGTTCATTTACCTCTCAGACTAATGACCCAAGCCAGCCCGGTGGCCTCCAGGGGCCTCGCCACGTCCCCGGTCCCTCAACGTGCCGCGATCAAGCATGTCACGATCATCGGAGGGGGGCAGATGGGCGCCGGCATTGCTCAGGTAATTGAAATTGGGGTCATTTTTATCAGATCTGGTGGAAAGATTCTTTTAACTTATCTTTTAAATTGACATATTAGATAATGTATACAATTATTTATTAAGTTTGATAGGAGTTTTGCATAAATCACGACTCTTGAGAAAACTTTAATCTAATTTGACTCAAATTTTTGATATGAAAATTTTTAGTTTAGTTTATTATTTTCTAAATTATGAACATGCTTTATGCTCGCTTTTTATTATAAATGTGTTATTAATTCAGTTTGATTTAGTTTAACTAGTGGTCATCTAAGTCATAATTGTTTGTAATTTATCAATATCATTGCTTTTATTTAATAAATAATATTGCAGATTAAATTTCTTTACAAGCATATATTTTTAGCCATTGATATAAATTTTGTGTTTTAATTTAAGATTTGATGCTATTTTCTAAATATTTTTATATAATTTTAATTAGCTTTAAATTTCTCATATAAATTTGTATGCATATTAGGTTTCTGCCCAGACAGGACATACAGTTGTTGTAGTTGATGTTAACAAAGATGTTCTTGCTAAGTCCAAGGAGTTCATTCAGAAGAGTCTTGCACGTATTGCTAAAAAAGAATATGCATCTAAACCTCAGGTATAGAATTTGCAGTTGTCTGCTGCATTAAATAATAGTTCTAAGAGTGAATTGGATGATATTTTGTATAATTAAGATATGCTGTGAGTATGCTAGAATTTGATGACAAATGTATTTAAGAATATACGATAGAAATTAAAATTTGATATTTTTGAGTATTTATTTTAATTTTTAAATTTTATAGTCCTATGTGTAATTCTTTCCCATCTGTCCTGTGTATATAAGATTTGCTTATTGCTTATATTGATGCTTGTAAATATTCTTAAGTATATATATCTATCATGTTTTACGTTAAATTAATAAACTGAGTGTTATAAACAGAGTCTCTTTCTGTTGCTGTGATAAAGCCGATTCGTTTATCTTTAATTGAGTTTATTATTAAATGAAATTGATTTGAATTAAAAGTTAATTTAATTAAATAAATAATCTGTTGAAACAGGAAGGAGAAAAGTTTACCAGTGATACTTTATCCAGACTTAGTTTTGAGACTGACGCTAGTGTGTCAATTAAAGATACTCATCTCATTATCGAAGCTGTCACTGAAAACATCGACGTTAAACGCAAGATTTTTAGTTCTCTCGATAAGATAGCACCAAGGTTTCAAAAAGATATAAATTTATTTGATTAAATTAGTTACTATCAAATTGGTTTTATTTTATTAATGAATTTTAAAAGTAACACATTATGTTTGTGATATGTTACATAAAAGGATATTACTTTTTATTGAATTGAAAGAATCTAAGATTTTTTGATGGATACTTTAGATTAATTAGACATTATCATTTGCCAGTATCAGTGTTGTACTGTTATAGTCTGCAATGAAGGAACTTAGAGTTTTGCATTTAATTTAGTTTATATAAATCTCAACAATAAGGGCAGTGACTGCGAATGAATTTGTAAATGTTTATCAAATGTCTATGATTGAATTTGCAACATGATAATATCAAAGCTAGTAGCTTCAGAGTGCGGAATAAAATTGGTTCATGCTTAATATGTGCTTTCAATGTTATTTCTAAATAAAAATTTACATTGCATAAACTTAAAT
Source organism: Oconnorella tubifera (assembly GCA_034700105.1). Taxonomy (NCBI): domain Eukaryota; kingdom Metazoa; phylum Annelida; class Clitellata; order Enchytraeida; family Enchytraeidae; genus Oconnorella; species Oconnorella tubifera. Next base: position 2,985 of record JAQIXG010001332.1, read on the forward strand.
GAAATGCATCTATTTGCTTTCTGCATATGACGTTTATTATATTTCTCTAAGTTTCCCTTTTGTTCTTGTGCGACTTACAACAACAATTAGATGATATATTTTTCATTTGCAGCCACGTGTTGTTCACTAGTAACACATCGTCGTTGTCTATAAAGGATATAGCGGACAGCACTCAGAGGAAGGATAAGTTTGGTGGACTGCATTTCTTTAATCCAGTGCCTGTCATGAAACTTGTAGAGGTTGAATCATTAAATCTTTATGTTAATAGTTAGTTTTATGATAAAATGAATTAGTTTGAATATCTTTTGATTATAAAAACGATTTAGTTTAAATATCTTTTTATTTTAAACTGAATTAGTTTAAATTTGTTTTGATTTTAAAATGAATTAGTTTAAATATCTTTTGATTTGATTGCCTTTTAATTTTATTGCTATGATTATTGTTAGCGTTGGTTTTTGATGAAAATGTATTTGATAATTGTTTAATATTTTCATCAGTTTTAGGTATATTTTGATTAGATAGGCATTAAAATGTATTTTAAATGAAATTGGGTATTAAATTTATCGTAGATATGGTATTGTCATTTGAATTGTAAAACTGTTGTGAAATTTCATTAATTTATCCTACAGTCGTCTATATGATAAATTCTATATGATATAGTATTCTATATGACAAATTGATAAATTTCATTAATTTATCAATTTGTCTTGTTTTATCTAATTTTTTTGTACGTGTTATTAAAGATTGTAAGTTTTTGTATAAATTATATTTATTCACATCATTATTTACTATGCGAAGCTGTTCATGATTATATAAACTGGTGATTTTAGCATAAAGTGCATTAGGTTGCAAGAATAATATTATAATAGTCTGTTAAATTAATAAAATACCTATATATATATATAAAAATGCGAGAAACCAATATTCATATCGTTATTAAGACTAATTTTAACTAACTATAAACGTCCACGAAGGTATCTAGTAATTACAGTGGAATAAAGCTGACTGTTATATACACAGGTAGTAAGAACTGAACACACTAGCAATGAGACGTATCAGTCTTTGTTAGAATTTGGACGAGCTGTTGGAAAAACTACTGTTGAATGCAAGGCAAGTGCAGCATAAAAATACCTTTAAGTATTCTTTCTATATTGAATATACTTTTATTTTTTTTATCTTTGCTAGTTAATTAATGACCCGCTTTGTGATTAAAGGTGTTGTATCTTGTTTCGTATTTTAATTGATGTAGATATTTGAAGTATACTATGCGTTGTATTTAAATGTCACTGTTATGTATATAACTTTATGTAATATTGAAGATTCTAGTAGCTCAACTTTAGCGCTGTAAAATTTACATTTAGTCTTAGTGACATTGTTCTTTAATTATGTGATTGAATTTTATTAGTATATATCTTAAAATATTGAAACTGTTTATTAAGAATATTTATTAAGAGATTATTTTGAAACAGCATTTATTAATTAATTATTTATTTGATTAATTGATGCATTAATTGAGTTTCTACTATTTGGGCCTCAGCCTATAATGTCATTTAGTGTCAGTGAATCAGAAATGTTAATTTGTTGATGTTATATTGAATATATTCTTAGACTAAAACTTTATTTTATAATTCAATGAACAGCAGAAATATAATATTTTTGAAACCAGATTCTGTCGTTTGGTATAATTTGCATGAAATTGTTTTTTGTTTGCTTTATCAGGACACACCGGGTTTTATTGTCAATCGACTCTTAGTGCCTTCCATGATGGAAGCTATTCGCATGCTAGAAAGAGGTAAGTGGTATTTTTATCTGATTTATTTAAAGAAAATTTACGTATAAATTATTTATTTAAATTATAAGAATGTTAACCGAATAAATTAAATTAAATAAGCATGATTCTCAACTATAGATCTGTTAAACTATTCTATCTTTTTAAAAACTTACTTTATTCTATCACTAGGTAACTTTAAAGTTTAAACATTTTAAAAAATGTATTGCATTTAATAGTACATATTTTCATTTGTGTATTAAATATATTTTCATGGCTTATGAAAATTAACTCTACAATTCAACATTGATTATTAGTTTTTTAGGGTTAGGGTTAAATATGTAGTTAGTTTCGATTTGGTTTATGATATAAATAGTTGATTAATCAAGTTAATTAAATTGTATAGGTTTCCAAAAAATTAAGATAGTGTATCCATCATTTGTAATGCGTTGTTATGACGTAGGTGATGCATCGGCTAAAGATATAGATACAGCAATGAGACTTGGTCTTGGTTATCCCATGGGTTCCATTGAACTGGCTGACTATGTAGGACTGGATACTGTCAAGTTTATTATTGATGGTGAGTAATATTTCTCTGATACATATATTAGATTAGCAAAAAATAAAAGTTTCTTCATTTCAAGGTATGATTTAATGATATTTGTAATGCTTTGAACTCTACAGGCAATCATCCAATAGCAACATACCTTATAGATCATCAATTAAAGCAGTGTTGTGTTTACATTATCTAATGCGATCATTTCTGAATAGTTTCAACTTTTATTTTCTTATTAGTTTTGATCATAATGGTTCTTTAACTGAATGCTAAAAGCAAGAGTTTGTGATCTACGAATTTCTTTCTGGTTGATTTAAAATCATGGTAGTGTTATTTTTAACAAGTTTAGATTGTCATATATTCATTTATATATCTTGAATGTCTTTTCATGTCATTGAATAGATTTTGGTTTTTACACTTACACCACTTTCTTAATCATATGAAATTTTGATAGTAATTTATTTGTAATTACGAATAATTATGCCATATATATTGTAGTTTTAAAAATGTTAATTATTCATCAATATCCAATGACATGAATATCTTATAGTAAAATGTTTTCAAAATTGTGATTGTGAAAAAAAATTAGTCTGAGCATTATAAAGATCATATATTCAAATGATTTTAAAAATTTAATTTAATTTTTTACTCTCATTATTATGCTAACTTGCATTATTTATCCCTGTAACAAAGATTGTTCATTTGGCAACCACATATTTGGTGTCATTCATAAACTGTAATCTTTCATAACTTGAACTTTTATTTTGTTTTTTCTCTTATTTTATTTTTCATTTAGGTTGGCACAAGAGTGATCCCGCTAATCCTCTCTTTAATCCCAGTCCGCTTCTAGATAAGCTTGTGTCTGAGGGAAAGCTAGGCGTTAAAAGTGGCCAAGGATTCTTCACTTATAATAAAAAATAATTTCTGAGAAATGAGAAAACTTGTGATATCTTTGGAGACATGATTTTTTGGAAATTGTATATTTTGAGATGTCTTAATACAGATTAATCAGGTTTTTGTATTTTATATAATTATGATAGTGTATAATTAAAAGTTATGAAAATAATATGTAATATTATAAATCTAAATAAGTAATTTCATATAAGCAATTGTCATATTATCAAATACTAAAAGTGTCAAGTATGGTTGCCATTTGCGTTTAATAGGGCAAACATTTTTGAAGGATTAAAATTGAATTCTTTTGGTTTGTTTTTGTTGTCTATAAATTATTTGGCTGTTATTTACTTCTCGCTTGATTATTGTGCTTTAATTGAGAAATAGTATGATTTAGAGTTTAAAATTATATCACTGTATTCTCTATGTTGACATTGAATCATTCATGAACAGTATATCGTATAAATGGTATTAAATACATTGCTTAAATTTGCAAATTTGTTTAAAATAATATGTGAGTAATAAACTGTTTTTCAATTAACGAAAAATGACTTTTATAATATAATTTAAATTAATTAATTTTATAATTAACATTCCTAATCAGTATTTATTGTTTAATTAGATTATTAGAGTGTAACATTGCGCGGCATTGTTGACATTTTTAGATATGACAAAGCTTTTAAATAACTGTGATGGTAGACTAATTTCAGTTTCACATCTGCAGTTTTGTTGTAGTTGCTTTCACGATAACTTCTTAACTGAAAATGTAAAAAAGTTATTATTATGAATTTTCCGAATGTCTAAATGTCATATAAATACGTTTTAAATAAAAATAATGACTTTCAAACTAATCAAATATTTTGTAAACATTATTATCATAATAATTGTAATAATATTTACAACAAATAACATTTTTGTGAATTAGTTTTGATTAAATGTAACCAAGTTCATATTTTTACATTGTAGCATTTAATTAAAAATATATTGTGTTATTTTATTCAAGTTTGTATTATATAGTAATTAGTGAAGGGGGGATCACAATATATTGGCATCATGGCCCCTTATCTGTAAATGCTTTACTTGCGTCATTGATTACTATCACTTTAAAATTTATAATACTGTTTAAGTAGCGAGTGTTATTCTCTGATAGAATACAATCATGTTATTCAGTGATTTATATTTAACTGATTTGTGTGAATAACTTTCTAACACATTTTTGATACGGGACCTGTAGTAGTTTATTTATTGAAAAACATTAACAATTCGCATTTATACCATTGACTTTGTATTATTTCCCGCATTAAAATGTACTGAAACAATATGATTTATTCAATGTGCAAATTGGTTATTTTATCATAATTTTATGTCAGCGATGTAGCACAGTTCAATTTAATATGATTATGTAGTGAAAATATAACTCAATGAATGAAATGCTCTAAAAATTCTTAAATTTATAAAATATTTAAAGTTTTGAATACGTAAGATTAAGCTTATAAATGTCATTGGTGCTAGTATTTCTCAAGATAATATTAGTAATTGATATACAGCCTTAAATTTAAAATGTTAACAATAACTAATATTATTATCGTATAATAATAAGGTTATTACTATCTAGTAATATTAATTTAATAAAATGATATAAATTGATTATAATTTCAAATATTTTGTATTGTGATATATTTTCTATGTTATTTTGTAATGATCAGTTTATGGTTGGTTTTGCTTTAAATAGAATGAATTTCATTGATAGCAGAATATTTGTGTTTTTACATTGTTAAAAAAAGTAAAATTATTACATTTAATTATTTTTACGTAATGTTGGTCTAGAGACATAGCTATAATATAAAATTCTGCCAAATTGTAGACAAAATTTAATGTCTATTGGGGGAGCGCTTATTCCCTTCCCCTCCACCCCCCCCCCCCTCGCCCCGATCTATAAATTCATAAATATCCATGAAAGATGTACCATTAATAGTAGCATTAATAGAAGCTAAAACAGTGTCAAATTTATAAGTACTCAATGGAAAAAAGATGCAAAATAACAAATAATTTAAAAAGAGAACTGAAGGGTGAACAATGTTAATAAATCTGAACTTAATTCTGTCCGTGTAATGGAGTGGTTATAAAATCGAGCCTGCGTTGCGTCTGCTTCACGTCGTTACGTCTGCGTTACGTCTGCAGGAGACGTATTTCGCATATTTTTTACTCATACTGCGTTACTCTGCGTGATTGCTTTAATCTCTTATTCCTTTATTTTTACTCCGAATATATTAATACGCGTTACTTTAAGTGCACGACCTGAGGCACGAAATTATAATTAGACAATTTCAGAGATTGTTACGTGAGCGCAACGTATATTTTTGAGCAGTGGGTAGGTACTTTTTATCGGATTACTTTGCGTGAAAACTTTATTACAAACTCGTACATTAGTGTCGCCATAATTTTATACTAATATATTTAAAAATATCTCTGCATTGTAAGTTAATATTTATTGAGAAAGTAGACCAACTGCATAATTTCATAACTGTGTATTTATTTCTGAGCATATTTTATGTCTATATTTGATGTTCATTTTGCATTATTATGTTGAATATTAAAGAAACTCTAAATAAAAAAACAGATCTCCCAATTTAGTGATTCTATTAAGTGATCTGATGACCCGTTATAAACTAACAGCTTTAATAATTCATTCAAGTTTTATGCCTAAACTTAATTCTGAAAACGTTTCTTGCGTTTTATGCGTAAACTTGTTTCTCAAAATGTTTCTTGTGACATTTCTTAGATTTGGCCGTGAAAACTACTTATACAAAATTTTGTTTAATACTCTACGTCTATTGTCCGTTCATGTTCTAGTTATCATAGCTTTCAATTAAGGAGAGGAATATTCTTTTTTAACGAAAAAAGATTACAATCGTTTAAGTGTTATAAGGTCTTCTATAGAAATTTGTAGAAATTCATTTCTCTTAAGAAAATGAATTTCTAATTAAATGAATCATATATTATTATTGTATTATAATAATATTATGAATCATCCAATTTTCAAGGAACTTTTACTTTTTAGAGCGAAGGGGGATTTCCCTCATTCCCCCATTGGTAACTTTTGGATTATTGTGATTAAATTAGCGCTTTGTATAGGGCCCACCACTTGAAGCTCTGCGTCGACGATCGTGATCCATGCTGAAGGAATAATAATTCTTTGAGTAAAAATGTGGTCACGTAGGCCAAAGCCAAGTTATAATAACTTTCTTGTTGGCCAAAATTTGACCGTTCGTGATCGATAGATCACAAATGTATAGGCGGATATAATGCTGTAACAGTAGTGATAGGTATACTGTAATTAGATCTACAGTCTACAGACTAACTATACTAATGTCACAATATTATAGTAATATTACAGTTTTTAATTTGATTTGACTTATTAGGCATAATTATTAGGCTATGCCGGAATTCTATAAATAGGCCCTATATAATAATTTTAATAAGAATCAATGAGATTTAATGGAACCAAAGTTAATAATAACATATTCGATTATAAGACTCTACTTATAGGCTTAATTAACACTGTCATTATTTTCATTGTAGTAATAATAATTTAGAATAAAAACTTCCAGGGCCTACATTTTTTTTATCTACAATGTGTACTAAAAACTTGAAAATAAAAACTGATCTAGGAAATTAATTACTTTAATATTAAACTACGGTATTCTATTTCGACTATTAGGCCAACACTACGGGGCATGCAATTACTTGCAATATCGAAATTAAGCACTTAAAAATTATGTTTTAATTTTTGATATAATTTTGAAAATATTTACTCAAATTAAAAACGTGCAGACTTATGATTTTAAGCTACTCTGCCTATATTAGAACTTTACAATAATTATTTCTATACTCTCTAAACGTCTCTAGATAACTACGGTATTCCGAGTAAACCTCCGCCTAATAGACCTCGATAACATACGAATCTCTCTATTTGAAACAAAGACTTAGAAGATTTGATTATAATACTCGTAATAAAACATGTTCAGAAGTTTGATGTTTTTCATTTTACTGACTTATAAATATTATTTTATCGTTGCTCCAAGTCAAGTTCTAGCACAACAGTGTCTAACTGGTAAGATTTTGTAATGTACTTGCGTATTAAAGACAAATTTAACAAATTTATATCATGCATTTTTGAACTGATTAAAATAAAGGTAATTTTGGAAGAAAATTTCTTCATTGCGAGATGATGAAATTTTCTTCATGATTCTAATTTCAGCATAATTTTTTGATGTGTATTGTCTTCAATCATATGACTTGTCCGGTAACTTACATGCCTTTTTGCAACTCGCTTCGACTTGCGCACTTTGAAGTCATTTGTCTGTGTCTCGTGACTTGAAAGAAAAATCATTAACAAACGATTATGTGAATTATCGAAAAAAAGTCAAGTAGCAACTAATTGTAGAAAATTAATTCTTCTAAATTTGCTGACTCTTTAGACAAATTAGTTTTCAACTGAAAATAGTCGACTTATTTTATTAAACTATTGGCATTAAATGTACAACTTTATATATTTAATTTGCTTTCGTTTTCCCACTGTCTTGCAGTTCATACCGTTAAATTTTTATGCATGCTGCCAAATGGAAACAGAACTTTGTCTCTCTCGTGTCCAAGTAATTTTGCTGTGCGTATAGTTGACGCCAAAGTATTGAAAGCCAGAGAAACAGGTTGTTCTCCCTCGGTACCTCCAGATGCATGCGTCGTAAAGAACGTTGGCGCTCTGTTGTTTAGTGCATGTTCGGAGTTAAACAGGGAATGTACTCTACAAATCCCGTATCCGGATACAAATGACTCAGCAGCGAATTCGAGCTGCTTGCAGAGCCAGTTATTCCTAGGAAATCTATCCGGAGTCATCAGCTATCGATGTGACGCTCGTAAGTATTTTGTTGTTAACTTGTATTTAGTTACATTTAATACGATTCTTCAATGAATACAAATTAATTGTTAATTTTTTTTTTGAAATTCATGCATTCATAAACAGGAAGATCATTTCAGGTTTTCTAGAGGGGGGGAGGGACAACTGTTTCCCAGGGTGATGACATTTTTGCTTATTGCGTCGTTTCATTCGTTATATATTTAAACTTTAAACTAACGTATACTGTATAACTATAATTCTATGTTTTTCTACTACAACTCTTCAAAATATAAATGCATATTGATACTCAATAAGAAAATTAGAAGTAGGCCAACATGTTACAAACTTTTTACATTTTGCATTGAATTCACTTAAATACATTGCCATTCCCCCTCAGATTTTTGAAAATATTAATTTAACATGTATTTGAGTACATTTTAGGAATTTTTACCCCCTACCCTCTACCAAGAAATGGGAAGTTGTAATCATTTTGTTCAGAATTAAACATATTTGTATATTACCAGAAAGAAAGGTGTTTAAAAAAGCTACGATACAATGCGGAAAACAAGTTTAAGTCAAAGTAGACCTATACAACGGCAGCGAAAAAGTTGCTAAAATCAGAAAAAGGATTCAATCAGTTTTGAAAATTGTTTTGACCCTCACAAATCACTCGTGCACGATGTTATATTTTCGTCAAGCAATTGCAACTATATATGCTATTAGTAACATTAATAACTGATCAGTTTAATAATAAACAGAATTTTATAATTATATGCTTGATCATGCAATGTAAAAAAATTCAATATTACAAGATCTTCATACTGTAGATTTCTGTCATTGCCTATTGTAGTAGGGATCTATACTTAATTGATCATTGAGATAGTCGCAGTAAAATCAAACACTAGAGTTTGTTTGGTTTATGTAATACTCTCTGCATAATAATTTTAATTTTAATTATGCAAAAGAACAAGTTCATAAAGAGTAATAATAAACACAAATAGGGCCTACACCGATAAACAAGGTTAATTTTATAATTATATGCTTGAGCATGCAATGTAAAAAAAAAAATTTGCCATTAATAATTATTTTTTGCTATTAAAGTTATTATAACTTTAATTCTTTTTTTGCAAATATTAATTTGACATGTATTTGAGTAGGCTTACATTGTAGGAATTTTTACCCCATACCCTCTTATTTATGTTTTTAGATTAGTTTGTATTCAAAGTATCATAGAGGGTGACGGCGGGCCACTTCCATGATTAATCTGAATCATGTGGCTGGCCACCAGAAACTGGTCCGCGGGCCACAATTGGCCCGCGGGCCAGGGGTTTCGCATCCCTGATATATATAGATGACTTTTATAACGTTTAACTTACAAATGAATCTATAAGACTTATAGATAATAAATAATACAATAATTGCGTTATAATTCAAAAATAATAAACCTGAATAGTTCATATCTCTAAGTCCAGCTAAAACAGAAACAAAACAAAAATAATTAATTTTTTTAAAGGAACAAAATTATTATTGACTATTGACACAGTCTTGATTAAGGACAATATTTTGAAGAACATACAAGAATAATATGAATGTTGAAAATAAATGACAGTAAAATGTTTTAAATTTTATACCAATAGAAGAATTGAAACCTACGATATTTAATTAAGCTAAAAAGCAGAGAAGCTTACTTTGATCTTCTTCTGTAATAATTCTATAACAAGTTTACTTAACAATTATGCCCTACTTATTAAAATACAATCAGCGAACATCTGCAGTAAAATAGTAAGGTTCTATAGCATTTAATATAAACATTTACACGGCAGATTTAATAAGCTATAATATTATAGCACATAGTTTATTCTAAATCGTAATTTTTAACAGGCTAAACTTATAACCTGTTTGTAGAATTTAGTCCATTCTTAAATGGATCAGCATGGGCAATATCAATGTATGAAAATGATACATTGCGCGTGAGTTCACTGATAAATATCAACAGTGACATGTTAGCATTACGTGGAGTTTATATCTACGACTATCAACCAAATTGCTACTGCTCTTTCCTGGTGCCTGCCAATACTGAAGCTATCATAACGCCATTATTCATGAGCAAGAATTTCACTGGGACGAACAATGACTGTGATCAAAGAGTGGAGGTTGTCGATGCATCAAATGGAAACACTACTATATTCTGTTCAACAGCAGATATACCAATGCGTTTGAATTGTGTTCCTCTTGATCGAATATACAACGTTAATTATGTAACATCAAATGTTAAAGTTGGAATAGCATTTGTTCTACAAGTAAGAGGTATGATGAAACTGGTAGTTAAACTGAAATGTAACATTTTGACCAAATAATTATCATACAGACTTGTCCAGATGAAAAACATGGAATGGCCCATTTAAACTATGGTTTTAAGTGTGAAAAGTGAATTTTAAATAGAAATGCTCAAATCACACGTGTCAGCTATACGAATATATCCACCAATTTTTCTACTGTTATTGAATATTAATCAAGTTGCATAATAATGTGTTGATTGAATTCTTATACAGTAAAACACATAGTATATTGTAACAAAATTTGTTAATCAGAGAAAACTGCCTTGCAAATATCATACTTAATACGCAATACTTATTAAAAATATCAACAAACCTGATGTCTTCGGCATCCTGTAATTTTATAATTTAATACATGTAAAAGGTTTATTGTTTTTGATCTGTAGTAAGTTATCAAACAGCTGTAAAAATCATTTGTGGCTCAAACGAATCTCATGATAATAATCCTCTGATCATTCAACAAGAAACAACGACTCAGTCATATCAGGCATCATCAAAGCTATCATCTTTGTTTAGCAGTGATCTCACAATATATGAATCTACTGCGAAAACATTTACACATTCTACAGAAAATATTACACCAGATTCTACATCGTTAGTTTCTAGTAATTATCTCACGGATTCAGCTTTTACCTCCATGACTCTGTCAATTACTAGTGAGTCGTTTACTGCTAGTGTAATGACTACATTGAAGACTACAGTAACAACTGAACCTAAGGCAACAGATAGCACAACCTCGCAACTCGGGACGATTTCGTATACAACTTCATCATTTGCACAACTTGAGAGCTCTTCAAAATCTCTAATAAGCCAAGGGATAACTGAAACAGAAGCGATCAGCATTACTGCAACTGAGTCCGTATCTACAAGGCAATCAGTTATCACCGACTCTGCGGACTCCGGATCAACTGAAGGATCTGGGAATGATAATTCATCAAACAAATCAACAGCCACGCGTATGAATTTATTTATTTATATCTTATGATTCAACTGCTTATGTCTGTTAGAAATAATATATTAGCTGAAGATAACATTTTTAATTTGACATTCACATTTATTATAACCTTCATCGTTACACTTTCATTACATTAATTTAATTGCTTGCATTTTGTTATTGTTTAGTTATTGGAATCATAGTTGGATGTACTGTAGCTGCACTTATCATCATTGGTGCTACTCTTCTCTTCTTGTGCGCACGATGGAGGTAAGACATCAACAAAACTCGAGCTTTAAGACTTTACTTGCTTTGATTGAAAATTAAATTAATGTCATATTACTCGCAAACTGAATCACATTTATAGAATAGAAACTATCATCTGTTCGATGCATAAAAGTACATCATGATGCGTTGTTTACTAGTCTAGCAATGCATACAAGCGACGCATATAAATATAAAATTTGTAATCTATTTCATACAATTATTTCAATACATTTTATAATATTACAGGGGAATGAATGTGTACTATCGTGGACATCCGTATGGACGCTTTCATAGTAACATGAATTCAAGTCAAACAAGAAATTATAATCAGCCAATAGAATCAAGCGTTTCAGGCATGAAACCAGCGTTCGTAACAAACATGTACATTCATGGTGACACTACCTCACAGCTGGTCATTGATAGAAGACCAAAACAATCACAGTATATGATTTAATGTAAATATAGATTTAGATTAGTTCCAGAGAAACTCCTCTATTATAATTTATTACTGTATTACCTAGAATAATGTTGTAGTATTAACATAAAGCTGGCCCACAACTCTTTCACAAAATTACGATAAAAAAACCTAAACCTGGGCCTCTAAGTTAAAGTTTTTGTGAAGATACAATATTAAAGTTAAATTGTAATCTCTACTTTCTCTTTTATGTGAGATCAAATTATCAATCGTAATTCTCAATGCAGACAAGAACAAAATCAATAATTATGTGATTTTATACTACATGATAACGCTATTCTATAATTGATCATTAAATTTGGTACAAGATTAAATTAATCACAGCATACGATATGTTTTAAATTTTGTAGGCAACTACATTAACCAGTTTGTAACATGAGAAAATAACATAAAAATTTCATTATAAAAATATTGCTCAACAATATATCAATAATAATAACAGTGAAATACATTACATAATGCTTAAATTATAATCTTAAATTATAATCCTCATATTACAGCAGAGAATTACTGATTACGCATTATGCTACAAGATTTATACAAATTAAAAAAGCTTGTTCATAAAAAAATCACAAATATTATATAAATATAACAAAATAAAATGAAAACATTTAAAATGTTTCAAAGTTATCAACATTCCTGAGCAATTAAACCAGCATTTACAAGATATTATTAATATTCTGCAATAATTTAACGCACTAAAATTTAACAAATAATAATTGTTATACATTATTTCTAAAACAACTGGAATGTCAAATATAGGACACAATCTTAATTAATAAACGTTGAAAAAATATAACAATTAATTATGATCAATCATAATCATGATTAATTATAACTATATAATAACTCTACGATTAATAACAACATTGCAAGAATATAAAAATTGCAAATAAATATATATATAATGCACCAATAACAAGTTGTATCAAGGGATGAGGTTAAAAAAGGCATTTCCAGTTGATTATTTTTCTTTTATATAAACAAGCAAAGATTATTTTTCGTTTAAAACGAAACTTTCCTTGCCAGTGGCTCATTAAAAGGTGATTCAGTCGCTTGTTTCTCTTCAAAACTGTGCTTCAAAAATAAATGTTGGCTGTATTAAATTAGTAAATATTGCATTTTTTGCGTTAAATTATTCAAAAATTGCCATATTATTTCTATTTCCTTCCTAAAGGAGTCTGCATTCAAAGACATCAAGAATTAGGGACAGGCCAATCCTCCCCCCTCAAGTTTTAATAAACGAACAAGCTGACGACAGTATAAACTTATAAAATTAAAGTTAAAATATGACGATTTAAATCTTCCTCAATGATTGTCATCATCGTTTCATGAAAGTCTTGACACTGTCGCGTACTTTATGACAACGCTTTGCTTTCACTGGAACTACGCCTGAATTACAACGATACAAACAACTCTCAGTCTAAATTATTCTGTGCAAAATAAATTATTTTGTTAATTTGAATGCATAATTATAGTAGTAATTAAAATATAGATAAAAAGCTACGACAGGCAATCACAGCATTATATCATAATATTTATTTGTTTCACATCATATTAAAGTAATAAAGCTGGTTTGAATTATATATAAGATTCAAACCAGAACCTGTTGATTTCGAGTCTAAATCTCTTTCAATTTTCCAAAGTACTCTTCATTACCAAATACTCTTTTTTTTTCATTTGCAATTTGTACTAAAGTACAAATTGCAAATGAAATTTGCAATTTGTTAAATTTATTACTGTACTCCCTCACTTTCTACTATTTGCATACGTTGATCTTCTTTCTACTAATGACCAACAATGATTAATTTTTTGTATATTTTTATTATTCTAAATTTTTGTATTTATTTGCCGAAAGCAACCTAAATCTATTCCTCCTTTATTAATTTATTTACGAGTTCTAGAGCTTAAAATGAAAGAACTTACGATCTCGTGCAGTGAGCGGCGTTTGAATGACATGATTAAAAGCAGCGATCCATTCAGCTTTGACTTCCTCTGTGTCAGCACTCAGCTGATAAACACGTGTCGGTGTTTTCAACGCAAAACTAAACTCAACTGATGTGACGTCTGCTTGCTCACCAACACTGTATGCATCACGGGAGCCAAGATATATCTCACCCTTAGGAAATGGATCCTAAATACACAAACACAATGCGTATTTAGATATATTAATAGATATATTAATGCATGCATAAATATTAAAAAGTAAAGTTTAACATCTTGATTACTGCATTATATGAATGATATCTCAGACGCAGCTATCAATTTAAACACCTTACTAAAGGGTGTAGAAAGTTTGAGAAATAGCGAACTATTCGTGATTCAAACCTAAGCCTATCGCGCCCGAGTCCAGTTCTCTCACCACTTCTCTAGTGGGGTTTGATAAACTGAATCCAATTGTATAACTTCATGCCTAAGACATTACTTAAAATAGCTTTAGAAAGTTATTTTACTGAAAAAAGCTTGCTCAAAAAAGCCATAATTATCACAGCACTGGGCTCGGTCAATTTTATTTTTTAAATAATTAGAATAAATTTACAATGAAGTATAAATGTAACAATAGTTATTGTTAGAAATACAAAAAGCACAATAAAATTATATAATACAATATCTGCTTTGATATACACTGTGCACACTCTTATATGTTAAAATAATTAAAAATAAATCTAGTTTAAGACAAAAAAAAGCAGAAACAACTGACAAGAGTGTCGTCGTAATAAAGCAGCCGTCGTTTATACAGCGTCATCCAACGTCGTCTGAATGCATCACTAGATCTAGGGCCTGACTTCATCAGCCAACCTTCTTTAACTGGCTCCTCTATTAGCATATCGCACAACTAAAAACAGAAGTCATTATAAATAAAGAATATTATATTTGATGGATATATATTTGATAGAAAGTCTTGTAACAATGGACAATATAAACAACTAGCTAAAACTTCATGAAAAATCACGGGAATGCAAAATCTGAACCTAATTCTAAACCGCTAGACCAAAGTGTTAACCACTAGATCAACTACAGCAGGTGCTTCTATTCTAGATGATGCAAAAGTTTGCTTATAATGAAAATTACTTTTCATCATTTAAGTGCTAATGGGTTGCGGTCTAAAGTAAGTTTAGGTAGCAGCTAATTCTTATGCACAGCAAATTCTTATAGAAGTACAACAACAAAATGTATAAATGATTGAAGTCTTACATCACTCAGAGAACAGCTAGGGAATGCAATTGCCAGTCTATTGAGTTTGGCTGAACGTACAGCTGTATACCAGTCTACCGCATCCTATAATAATAAAAAAGATACAGACATTATAAAACCATAAAGGAGTACATTAAATCAAGATAAATACAGATATTTAGAATTAGCCCGGAGCTCTTGACAGTTGAAGCTAATTTGTGAAATGGTCAGAAAGCCAAACAAAGAAAAGTAGGTTCACAGGTTTGAGTCTCAATCATAAATGAAGTCTAGAAAAAAGGCATAACTTACTTTTTAGGTACAAGTGTCACTGGCCTAATAAACATAACGCAAGAATTTTCATAAAATACTAAAAAAATAATTTGCATAATGCTAACAAGAATAATTTGAATAATACTAAAAAGAATAATTTGTATAATATTAAAAAAAACTTAGTAATCTGTATAAAAATGTTATAATCTACCATTGTATTACATACCTGGCCAGTCTCTGCATAGACATACAGACTACGCGTACAATCATCTTGTGTAAAGAGAATGTGCAAACCATGAGGATGACCAACTTTATCAGGAGCAAAAATAATGTTCAAATTATCTACTTGCATTACAGCCTTTGGTTCTTTTGTCTTGCAAAAACAGAGAGATAAATAAGTATCTTTGCATAACAGTTTAATGGAATTTAAGTTATATTAAATTTTGAATATTTAATACAAATCAAACTGACAGAGCTGTCAAAAAAAGTAAGCATTTTGAAATGAATTTTTTTTAGTTTCTTAGTACTGGATCTTAAAGTAAGCTCTGATAGTAAGTTGTAATTGTCTGTTACTAGATTGCTTAAATGCTACAATTTAAAAGAATTTAAAATAAATGTATAATGCATTATAAAATGTACTGAAAACAAAGTTTCTAAACACAGAAATGAAATTTTTTAAATTTTTGGTATGCAATCTTAGCAAAAATTAAATATGTTAGTAATTTGACTGTTAATGCAGTTAATATACTGTGCCAACTTATCAATAACATTTCCTTTAATTTGAAGCATCATTTATTTATCATGGAGCGTAATTCAATGGATATATTATAGACATTTTTCAATAACATTTACTTTGATAAATTTTCTTAATTAAAAAATTCCACATTTTAAAAATCATTTGGAATCAAAACACCACTGGTTAATCAAATAAATTACTAGTGGGAACAGGACCCAATTGAGGGATTAAAATATCTAACATTTAAGAAACATTACATGGTAATTCATTTCAGCATACTTTTGACAACAATCAATCTCATTACAGATATAAAAACCTAAAAAAACTTTGATAACTTTTGAAATGACGAAACAGCCCGCTAAATCACTTTTCTATATATATTTTCCAGTGCATAAATTAGACATACCGCTTCTTTTACAAAATACTTCAGCGTATGTTGATGGTCGCTATATTCAAGAACAAAACGTCTTCGCTGGAAGTGTTTCTTATTCTTGCCCTTCTTCCACAGGTAGCCATCTTTGTGTCCACTTAAATACGTAGCAGGAGTATTGCCGTCTATAAATTCTTGTCTCTCGTACTTTGCTCTGATCCATTGCTCTAACTGCGTGCTGTGCAACAGACAGAACTTTAATATGTTGCAGTTATGAGCAGAAAATAAACAAGAATAAATCTACAAGCTAGGCTGAATGAATTTAATTCTCAATCTTATACCATCATAAAAGTTACAAGTACACTGATTATATATTAATGTATGAAATATATATAATCTTTGTAGCTGTTGAATTCTTTCTCAAAACTGACTCATGGAGTTGCTGGCTCAATGAAAAGGCATGAACCTCACACCGAATTTTATATAGTATTTAATAAAAGTAGATCATTCAATCAACTTTAATAAAGCTATATGCTATTTTGTCAACACCATTTGAAAACATATTGTTTTTCATTTTGCAGGACAACATAAGAAAGAGATATAAAAAATTATAAACTAACCAAAATACTGATAAATTATTTGACTAATTTCAAACAGTGATTACTTACAGGCAATCATTGACATTTGGTCTCTTGTAGCAAACAGGAACAAACTTCTCATAGATCTTATTTGATCGATCATTACCCATTGAATAGATTTTCTGAAACATCCAATTGTAACATCGGTATAATATAATCATAAAGCTATAAATAAATCATAACCACTAAGTACTATTACATGCTATTTGTATTTAAAAGTTTATATTAAGTCAGCTTATTCCTGGTTCCAGGAAGCCTACATATTATGTATAGATTCAACACATATGTACTGATTTTTAAAATTTTATCGTGTCAAACAAAGCCTCTGTTTTTTAGTAGCGGCAACGTTATTATAAGCAGATGACCCGTCATTTGCTTATAATAACATCAAAGCAACTCTATAATGAAATAAAATAGCTGTAATAGCTGTGTGCTTTGCATATTTCAACTAGTATATAACTAAAGTTTATTTTTAGTTAAACATTCCCCCTGGAATCCACCATTAGTTTTTATACTATGTAGAGAAAGTCTTACAAATATCACTGCCAGTCTGTCAATCTATCTGTCTGTTAGTCAATCTATCTGTCCATTAGTCAGTCTCTCCGTCTGTTAGTAAGTCTATCTGTCTGTTTTTTGTGATAGTACTAAGATTAAGAATGCTAGAACTGGTCAGACAGATGGAATTCAATAAGAAGGTCATAAAAGACTATTTCATAATAATATACAATAATTTTTAATTTTTATAAAAAATTAACACAAATGAAATAACATTTTATTACACAATTGGTACGGTGAATGCAAAACTAAAGACACATGATCAGAATGTGTCAGAGGAAATTAGAATAGATGCCATTAAAAATTAAGATTATGAAGAGAAGATTGGCATGAGAGGTTGATGGTACCCCAACAAAATGACCCCAGATTCATTAACCCAAGAAAATGACCCATTCAATTCACTTAATAACTCAAACTTAAATTAACTCTGTACTTAACCCTAATCCGAGTACTATTTCTAACCTGAATCCTAACCCAAACCATAAGAATTACTAGTCAAGGTCAATTTTTCGATCCATTTTAACTTAAAAACTGCAAGTTCTAATGCATTGCATGACATACGGTCATATGCATGTTGCATCATGTTAAAAAAAAAAATTAATTAGCATAATGTATTTCTTAAGTTCATTACATAGTTTCTGCACACCAAGTTCACAAAATATCATCAAAGACTCTTTAAGCTAATCTGATATTTAGCAGCAATCAAGTTACATACATGTAGCAGATCACTAGAAAATTCATTCAGAATAGATCTAAGATTATTAAAGTCTGGACCGATAGAATCATGGACTGAAGCGCATCTCTGGCAAAGAAATATACCAAGTTTACAAGAAACCATGCGGGGATCTGAAAACATCATCAAACAATCGCTAATGCTAAATAATATTTACGTTTAAATTTTTTATCTATGTTCATTTTCTTACTTGTATTAGATGTATGTCAAAATTACTTTTGTCAGTGATGTCTCAAATGCTGCCGCCGTCAAATAACATAAAAATATTGAGCCGCCACAATAAAAATAAAATCACAAAATGAAAAAATAAGCAGCAGAAGTTATAATTTATCCCTCCTTTTATTAAATGCGAATTACATCACTTGAGTGGAGAAATTCTGCAGAAGACTTTTCAAGTCTTCTGCAGAATTTCTAAAGTATCTATTTGTTGGCTTAATTGAGATCTAAGATCTCAATTAAGAAATCCAAACTACTGTCTACCTATCGTTTAATTAATTAGTTAATTTGTTTTCTGATATCAATGCGATTCAGTGATTAAAAATCACCAAAATATCAAGTGCCCACAACATCAAATTACTCTTCCCGTACTTTGATCCAGATTTCTAATAGAAAACAAACATACAGAAAATACAAATAACACACAAAATACAGGCCCTGTGTTAAACAGTCAGCACACGAGTCATTTCCATATAAATGCAAAACATCGGTGATGGTTAAATCTTCCATGTCCATGTTCAGTTTATTTTTTCCCTCGTTGTAGAAATTGCAAAAGATAAATTTTAGATAAATAAATCAATTAATCATTTTTAATTGTCCTCTAATATCGATCATGGCTTATGGTGAGTTCTTTGAAATTAATATTTTATATAATTTGTTTAATGTATTAATTTAAAACTTGTACAGTAGGCTTTATTATAGATTATTATTGTTCATAAAGTACACAATCTTGTCATAAAATGTAAACAAATGAGTCATTTAAATGTACAAATATCTACATTTAAATATTTTTTAAACACGCTTTCTATAATACAAATAACACAGAAATTTTCAAATTATAGAGTAAGATACCTAAGGAGTCAAAGAAATTTCCCCCCAAATTTGTTCAATTTCTCCCCCGTAAATTTCCCCCCCCCCCCCGTTATATAAAAGTATATCTCGATATGTTATTTGAAATATTATTTTTAAAAATTCATCACTCTAAATGGGTAAATAATTATTTAACTCTAAAAATTGTTGA
>JAQIXG010001333.1:0-22817 GCA_034700105.1 Oconnorella tubifera
ATTTTGATAGATTTCCGTTTGTTATTATTTGGTTTAGCCGCTTTTGCAAAATATTTTGAGCAATTGCTCAGTTGCTATTCGAAATAAATTTCATACTCCTTGATGCTTTCTTTGTATAGGAAATAGAAAATTATTTAATTTAATTAAATAGACGTAATTTTAAGACAAAGTTCTTAGCACAAATGAAAATCGTACCCCCGAGTAGTTTTAACATAAAAATTTCAAGTCATAAAGATAAAAGGAAGTGCCAAAAAAGTTGATTTTAAAAGTGGAACATGACAGATAAATAAACAAACAGATACGAAAGCGAGCTAATAGAACGTGATTAAAAAGAAAAAGGCTCAAAAAGCCATTAATATTATCCAAAATATACTTCATAAATTATTTATCGGGCTATTAATTTATCAGTTGAAAAACAATAAAAGTTTTCAATATTGGCTATACAGCAACTTACTGCATAGAGGCCACAGAATATCACACTGACCGGTTACTGTTTAACCTGATTCCCATGACCTGGATAATTAACCCCTCGTCCTGACTCAGGCCCCGCTGGATCCAGGCCTGGACTAGCCTGGCTTGGATGGAAGAGTATAATTAGAAGGTTGAATGTCCACCAGGACTTAAACTATACCTTTCGCTTGCTGTCTATGTTGACCTAATGAACAACGTCACTCAGCGGTCAAGATTATCTCAGGCTGTCTTCAATCTTGAGAGACTTTGAAATGGTGAAATTGTAAATTTTTGCTATCTTTCAGGTAGAAATTATAAACTGGAAGCATGTAAGAAGATTGCGGAAGATTGTATACTATTATATAGAAGATACAAGTTAAATAAAATTAGATTTTGTATTTAAGGTTGAATAACATGAATGAAATGTGTTGAAATATTCATTAAAATATGTATTACAGCTATTTGAAGTAATAACTTGTTTTACAGTTTACTGAACAAATAACAAAATAAGTTTTCATTTATTGAATTTGTTACAAACTATGTTATCTATATTGTTTATTCAGATTGATCTTATATTCAATTAACAGATATTCTTATTTGTTTTTAAATTTATTATTATACAAAGTTAAAGACAGTAAGCATTGAGCTTTTCAAATTCACTTGCAGATAGATCGTATTGCATGGAGTCTCAGTTAACACAAGCTTAGAAAGAAGTGTTAATAAGAAGAGCCACTAAAATGAATGGACTTGATAGACATCAGACACCTGATGTTACTGAATGGCCATTCTGGATTAGATTATTTCAAGAAAAGTAAAATATATCACCAGACACATTTCCAGCTAATATTCTTATAAAATTAAGTAAAATACAGTTTTATCAATAGAATGAAACTATATAAATTTTATTGACTAAAATCAATGAAAAATTGATTGATTTTATTCTTTCTAAAGAATGATTTCTCATAATTTCAGATCAATTTTTTTCGATATTGCTTAATATCCATTTTTGCGTTACAATAAACACTTCTAAAATATTTCACTCATATTATACTGATTCTAACGTTTCATGCGTCAAACTGCTTTACATTAACGCAATGGATTGGTAACTGAGAAGCTGGCAAGTTCTGGCATAGAATCTCCATAATGAACTTCTAATGAGAAAACTATGAGAGGAATGCCTTCTTGTTTAATTTGTCCATCGACAGAATTAATACGTACCATTTTCTTATCATTTATATGCTAGCTGTGCTTTCAATGAAGACATAATAAGTAAAACTGTGTCTACTATTTAACCAAATTCATGCAATATTGTTTTCATTTAGCGGCAATATACTTAGTAACATACTTGAAGCGAATATTAATATACTTCTCGCAATATTGATTTGAGTTAAAAAGCTTATAATGAGTTAAAATTAAATTTTGCTTGTAATATTGCTAATAATTTTAGGAAGTTCAATTTAAATGTAAATTTAGTTCATTAAACCATAACATTGTTTTTCTTGTATATATATTATTACAATTATTCTACTTTATTTAGTAGAATTTAGTTCATTTTATTGACTTTATTCAGTTTATTTAGTTCTTTTATTGGCAAATTACTGAAAGTTCATTGTTTCATCAATGCATACAATTCCAAATGATCGTTATAATCTCACTCAATTTCTGTCAACATTTAACAACTCTATTTATTTCTGATTATACACATTTAAAATAAGCAATCAACTAATGATCATCATTTTCTCTGCCAAGATTTACATCATTATTTTCTTCATTTCTCGCATAAACCCAGACACACTGTCATTACTAACACCTTAGGGCATATATGCAAAACTCTGATGATGTCCAGAGCACAACTGCTACAAATTTACACCGGACACTGGTGTGGCCATTCGACACGCCCTCTACCATGTGGTCATCGAGAAGCAGACCTAGCAAGCTGGCGTCCGAGTCGAACTGACCGCCCGACTGACACGATTGTTAATGTCCTGTCCAATCTACGTTAATGCCTTTCGACTGATAATCGACAGTTTCTCAGCGTGTTGCCGGATGTTTCAAAGGCTTGTGGGGTTTTCTGATTTGAGGGTTAATTCTTAGATTTCATTGCTTTAGTTTAGGAAAAGGAATTGTTTAGAAGAAGAAATTGCTTAGTAATAGTTTAAAAGTTTCGTATTATGCGAAATGAGCGAAAAAATGAAATTTGAAGAAAATTAAGCGCATAAAACGTAGCCTTATTATCGGATACACTATTTTGTTTTACAGCGACATTATCGCTGTGTGTGTGTATGTGTGCATTTAGTCTACATTAAAGTTTTACTGATGTTTTTAATTTGTATTATTCAAATTAATCCTTCCACAATAACAATTATTCTACAGAATATTTATTAAATCCCAATGTATTTCATCTACAATTGACTGACCATGTGTATGATCCTTTTTCCAAAATACTTAAATCTCTTCATTTAGCAGCATTTTCGACAAGACCAGTACTTTAAAATGCTGACTCAATAAATACATATGATTATTATTACTTTCTGTCGAGTCACTCTGATCCGTATCCACGTCTTCCTATACCATCATCTGTCAGACGTGTTCGTGAAATGTCTCGAACACAAAAGATGCACGTAAAATCATATCATGTAGAACAGTCTTTTTTAACATGGTAATATTTCTCTTTCAAAATCTGTCTTTTATAATTCACGCAGCAGACACTGACACGACCAGTTGGTCCCTCTAAAACTTTCTATACTAGTTGTATGCTTTACTACTTGTTCGCTACATTTAACATGTCTGAGATACATCGATGAATCTATGACAGACAAGTCGTCAATTATGAAAATACACGCAAGTGTTTACCCTTTTGATATAGTACACAATATATGATTGATACAGCGCTGTGGGTTTTGGGAAGAGAAATTTTAGCCTTGTAATTGCGCTGTAGAAGTGAGAAAATGTGAATCTGACGTTGATACTGATGTTGTATTTTCATTGTTGGAAAATTTCAAATCTTTCATACTAGCTAATTCTGTAAATTAGTACAAGAAAAGTTATCAATTTGAATACGTCATTTTGCATTGATTACGCTATGTATTGATATCATTGCAGTGTTTATTGTGATATTAGTGTAGTATTGTAATGTTAATATACATTTACTTGAAATAATAGATATTTCAAAATTCATTTGTATTCCATAGTATGTAGTAATGTGTTGTATATAATTTATTATGTGGCATGAATTTTAAAGCATTATAATAGTCAGTAATTGAGCCTATAGTGAATTTTGAAATAACAACTCAAAAGTCAAGTTTTTGATAGAAACTTTTAATATTTATTCAACAAAATAAGTAACCAATGTTGTATAATTACACTATAAAAGTACAAAAATATAAAGTTCTTTGATATACATCATTACAGCTTTCTAATCACTGGATATAGCAATATACAAAGTCTATTATAAAGTACACAGTATTTTCACAACAATACATTTCCTTACGAAATACATAGAGAAATAGAAAGATCGAACAATTCATATTGACAATAATTACAATAGTATGCAATAAAATAATGTATTTGTAATAAAATAAAAGCGGATTGTAGCGTCATTATTTTATCCCAGTTGAATTGATTTAAATTATTTGTACAAAATTAGAATTTTAAGCGAATAAATAATTAATTAATTAAACAATTTTCATAAAAGAACTCGTTAAGATGTAAGAAATGAAATAGCTTGCTTTTTAATATACCCAATCTCTAGTTTAAATATATTATACAGGAGTATATCGAAAAGCAAAACTATGCAGAATGAGAAAATGAAAGGGAGACAGATTCAGAAAAAGGAGAGAAAAGAAGAATGCTAGTTAACAGGAAGAAAAGACAGTAAAAAAAAGATCATTTGAAATCAAATTTTAACCAAAAACAGGCCTACAGAACTGTAATCGATTGAAATAAGAAGAAATAATAAGGAAGAGAGAATCAGAATGATACTGTGATACTTTCATAAGAAATTCAACACAATAATGTGGTTAATAATTTAAAAAGATTAATTTACAAAATAATCGCAACAATTCTCAAACAATAATGCTACAAATTAAAGCAAAATGAGCCAATTAATTATTATTATCAATACAGAATATTCGGCTGTACGATAGTCCCATAGTAAAACGCTGCGGAATCAAAAAATAAAAAAATATGTTAAGATGAACACTGTACCGTATAATAGGGATTTAAAGTGATAAGAACACATTAATATGAAAGTAACAATAAAGTCCTTGAGCGTTTTAACTAAAGAATGATAAATCAATAAAAAGTCAACACTGTATTGTACTGAAAATTAATGCGATATTTTGCACTCCTTGTTAAGGCAACATTAAACAGTGAGCAATTTTCCATACACGAATAACAAACTAACTGCTGTATATTTTATTTCTTCGCTATTTAATGCTTTTAAAATAAGTTTTTTTTTCTTGAAAGTACGAGAGTTCGTATAGAAAGCAAGATTTTCATTTATATTTCAATATTTACTATAGTCTTTGAATAGCAATAACCCATCCTATAGCATTAAGAATACAGTTTGCAATTTACAGTTGTAAATTACTAAATTGTATAAAAAATATATAAATCAGACTGCAATGTAAATTCAGCGCATATTAATAGCAAATATTTATTACTACTAAACTGTAAAAAATACCATTGTCTTTAATAAGATACACTGCCATAGATTGAGGTAATATGAAAACTGGAATGACTTTACAATAATTTAAAACCTAAAACACTAACCCTACTTATTATACTTCATATTTTTAGTATCCAAAAACAGAAAATATAGATATTATATAGCATAAGAATGTTGTATCCTTTTTTACACAATTTGCAGTTTTAACACAAATTCAAACCTACTTAAATATGCTTATAAATTAATAGACATCAATAAAGCTTAAATAAAAGTTGTGGATTAATTAAAACGCAGTAATTTCTCCAGAATAAATGCAATTGTCCATCACAGATTATTTAATTAAAAACCGTAGCCAATTCAATGCCTACCAGTAGAGTTCTAATAGAAACAAAGATTTAATCATATCTGATTAATCTTTAGATTATAACTGATCTATTTCATTACAATTTTTATAAAATAAACAGCATTTTAGAATTAAAATATCAGTACAGCTTACAATACTTGCCAGGTAATCCTCGCAAAAAACTGAGGTATTTTAGTATGAATATCCGAGCAACACCAGGTAAAAATATAAATATTCCAATACTATACGAATCACCAAAATTCATAAAAATTCACCAAATAACGAATATTTATATCGGACACGTAAAAATCAATACGTATTTGACCAATACGTATTTGGGAATACATATTTGGGTAATACATATCTGGACAATACATATTTTCGCAATACATATTTTGACAATGCATATTTTAGCAATATGTATTTATGCAATATGTATTCGGGCAATACGTATTAACTTAATAAATACATATCTAAGATTAGTTTCTAAGATTAATCCGCTAAATTCACGAGCTGAGAATAATTTCTCTAACGTCTGTGGGGGTGGAAGGGAGGCCCGGGTCCAGAGGTTTCTGATTGGATGGGGTCAATGATTGACCCGAGGAAGATTGCGTCGTTGATTCGTCGGATGATTGAGAGAAATTATTCGCCAAGGCGAGTTCTATTTGAATGACACAGGATCGAATGTATTCCTGTAAGAAAATAAGAAAACTGTAATTGCATTAAAGACAATGAATTAAGAACTTGTAATTTAAAGTATCTAAAAGACTTCCAATTGAAGTAAATGGAACACAATTATAAGAATAAATAGTAATAATGAATTAATATGAAAAATGTTTCTACGACTTAGTAATAAAAGGAAAGCATCAGAAAGATTTCGATTTAAGTGCAAAAAAAGTTGCAAAATTGAGTAATTTTTTTCGAAGG
Organism: Oconnorella tubifera; assembly: GCA_034700105.1. Lineage (NCBI taxonomy): Eukaryota > Metazoa > Annelida > Clitellata > Enchytraeida > Enchytraeidae > Oconnorella > Oconnorella tubifera. The sequence goes on from JAQIXG010001333.1 coordinate 6,390, forward strand.
AAAAACTATCAATCATACAATATACATACAGCAATTCAATACAATATATATGTATACAGCATAATGCAATATAGAATTCAATTTTAAATAATGCAATAGAAACTTACAGCGTCTATTGATGTGATGCGTTGTAAAAGTTCAATTAGATGAGTTTGCTGTTCTGTTGATGATAAAGATTGAACGAGACCTTTAATTGATGCGACCAAACTTGAAGCTGCTACTATGGATGGAGAGAGAGCTGCTAAATTGAAGTCTGTAAAAAGTAAATAAAATCTTTGCTCAAATATTACATACAGTATAGAATAAAATTAAGCATAAAATTAGATAATTTTACTTCATTAAAATACTCAGAAAATCTGAACGAAATTAAGAATGTCGTATCAGTGTTATAAAAGATAATAATACAGTAGTAAATACGACAGTAATAAAGTGCTATAATAGTAATTATGTGTATGGAAAATAGGTTAAATGAAATAAAATTACAGTAATTTATATGAAAAATACTGCAAAAATATCATAAAAACAGCATAAATGACAAAAAAATAAAAGACAAAAAACATCACTAAATTCAGTACAAAATTTAAAAAAAATTCGAATAGATGAAACAATTAGAAGTTTCATTATTTTTACATACTCAAACATCAAAAAATTAATACAAAATATAAATTAATGCAGTCCTTTTTCATATGTTAAATATATTCAAGTTGCCCAATAAATTCTGCCATAAAATATAACATGAAATTCTTCAACATACCTATTGAACACATGGCAACAAAAGTTGCCGAATGTCGCATAACCGCTCGGTGGTGTTCCTCGTCGACTGGCAGGCGAGCGAGGAGGGGGTGAAGGAAGTCGTGGGGCGTGATAGCGCTGGTGTCCCACCGCAAAACCTGAAGGATTAGTAACTCCCAATCCTGGAGTAAAAAAACAGAAAAATACTTAATAAAATGAAGAATCAGCATTGTAAAATGAATCAGCATGCATTTATTTGATTTAATGACAGTTTATACAATAAGAATTAAGATAATAGTGTATTAATAAATTCTATACTCTGCATATAACAGTGTATATGATAGTATATAATTGTTATATATTACATCTAATAGCATTTGAAAATTGTAATATATGTTACGCAGTATCAATTATACAATCAAAATAGGCTCTGTTGAATTAGGAACAATGCTCATTAACAAACATATTTAGCTTATTTTATATTCAATATACAAATAATACATTAAATATCCCTAATATTATTCAAAACACACATCAATACAAGCAGAAGAAAGCAACACTTTTAAATATTTAAAAAGAAAAGTTACCAGTAGTTCAGAGACTGTGATGGAGTAATCTGTGTACATGACGAGCAGTTGCGCATCTATGGGGGCCGTCTCCTTCATTTTTGATGCAATAAATAGACATGTAGTGGCGACAAGTTGTAGGCGTGTCTTCTTGACCTGAATAGAGGCTAAAACTCGGTCAAGAAAGTTGATTGACAGCGCAAAAACTTCGTCTTCCCTCCTCTGTTCTTCGCAAACCTTTAAAAAATAAAAAAAATTTAAGGTTTTAATCTTACTGAAAATAGAGCGAGATTAACAGTCATAATAACCAAATGTAAGACAAAATATTCAAACGTTTTTGTTTATTTTCAATAAATGTGATGTCTCTGCCACAGGGCTATAGCAACTAGCTACAGCATCTTTTGGTATTTTGGAAAATCAACATAATTTCTATTTCTTAATATATTTTAACAGTAGAGTATTAAGACAATATTATACTGGCACAACATTACCAGGCAATAATATCTAATTTTTGCGCATGAAATTTGAAAAAAATAAGAAAATATGCAAACTTGATAGAGAAAGTAAATAAAAATGTCACAATGATATTTTTCCATATTGCTAAAATAGAAACACACTTTGAAAACATAATTACATAAACTTTGAAACATAAACTTTGAAAGCATAAAAACAACGGAAACAGTTATCTAACTTCATTTATAGACACATATAAATATCGAAACCAATCTAATCAGTCTTAAGAGATAAGACTATATATTGACCATCGAGAAAGTGATCATGAAAAAATCTTTCTACAATTTTCTACAAAACTGACACGTGTACACATCCTGGGTGTTGTGATAGGTATAGTGTGCAAACAGTATATTATCATCGACCTATATTAAACTACTACAGCTAACTTATATTATGTTGAACTTAATACATGCAAGCGATCCAGCACTCGATTGAACCATCTGACAAATCTATTAACAAATACTTCACTTCAGAATAGTTTTGGACCACCGTCATAGTGTAATGTTGTCAGAGTTAAAAACAGGCCTAGAGTACAGAGCTGAACGTTGGATCAGATTTCCTATAGTGTCGGTAGAATAATGCAAAGAGAAGGATTTTAATTTTAGATAAAATCTCAGCGTTTTTTATGGTTATTAAAATGTGTGCAATGGGTAATAGTTGAATTACTAAGTAAGAAATGTTTATAATTATCGAAAATAAGAAATATAACCCTTTAATCAATTTATTCAACTTCATAAAATAGAACAAGAAAAGCGAGAAAAAGATACAAAAACAAGCAAGCAACTATTTATTGACTCGTAGATAAGAGCTTCAAAATTTGTGTTTCACGAATTACATTGTTATATAAAAGTCTATGCACTCCAAAGTAATTGGTAAAAATGATAGATGTTGTAATTTTAAAGCAATCAACTATCAGGTATTACTAACAAAATTAAAACGCAATCAGCTACACTATTAAAAATGTCTCAATCTGAACTTTATACATAAACCGATAATCATAATGCAAAACTAGAGTCCTTTGAAATGCGATTGAGAAAGTATACATTCATTGCTGCCATATAAATAGTATGATATCGTCGACAAATGATTAAAATCAAATGAAATACATGTAGATCGTACACATTGATGTTATATGTCAAAAGTACACAGCCATTTCGAAGAAATTGCTACTATAGTGTACGCATTATAGTGTATACTATACAGTGTACACTCTTTGTGTATAGTTAGTATAAATATTTAAAATAAATTATAAGCAAATGAAAGAAATTTAGCAATTTGGTTAACGCTGTAATTTGATTTCTTTGTAAAACGAAGATTTGTCAGAGTACTAAGAACATTTCATGATGAAATTTGTACATTTTCAAACAATCATTTTTATAGATCTGGTAACAAGGTAAAAAATTGTAACCCAGAAACTTAATAACAGATATTGTGTAATTACACAGTTAAGACTTACAGTTACTACATATCTTGGTAAATGTTACAAATCTTGACAATAATAATACAGATTCAATTGACATACTTTGAAAAATTTCACACAGCTAACAAAAAGCAACAAATCGCAAGCAACTGCGAAAAATCTTTTGACTATCAAACAAGAGAAGAAATTTCAATTCTATAAAGTTTTGAAGTAAATCGATTTGGCCCTAAGTATAAGCCAAACTGTAATAAACTAGACCAAGTGCAGAATAAAAAGACATTCATAGCGAGACGAATCTATGAGAACAAATACATATCTAAACAAGCACAAACGCACATCCATACCGACAAACATATAAGCAAACATAACAGCAACATAGGAAAGACATATTCAATAAGTACCGCGCTGCACTGATTTCGCTAACTATGTAAACACCTATGATTAAGTTACATAAAAAGACTGTTTATAGAGAAATAAAAATCGCCTGCATACAAAGCGAACATTTTTAATGATTGATCAGACGATAAGTTAACGTGTTAATCATCCCATTGATAAAGAACAAGTTTACGAAGCAAAAATGTTATTATTTTGTAAAGTTAGTAGGCTGAAACACAACGGGGTATGTTCAACCAGGCCAACGAGTTCTTTCTACGCTTTAATTATCATATATGATAATACTTTTCAATGAATCAATTTTAAGAATCGTTTGACCCATAAGCATTAATAACGTGTACGATATTTGACAATTTTATGAAACTAATTAGCATGAAGTGCTTATTCATTAGTGATGTATAAAAGTTGAGTACACGGTCTATTATAGTGATCTGTATTCGACAGCATTAAAAAAGGCTTAGCTTTAAATGTCATTAAAGAGGCATATGCTTAGATTTAAATGTTTTAATGTTGTTAAGGAATGAAAACTATTTGGAGACAGTTTTAAACATTAAATGATGTTATTTTTAAGTTTTAAAATGATACGATCAAACATTTATAAAATAGCACTGATAATATTTCATAACGATTAGTTATTTCAAAACAGTGAAATATGTGTAGATAAAATTAGACTATTCACAAATAGCAAAAGCAAGAGAAAACTGAAATTTTACATTAAAACTGAAGCTAGGAAAAATCAAATTTTTTCAAAAGCATTTTTTCAAAGAGCATTCAAATAGAGATTTTCAATTTATTGAAATTCACTTGTGATTATTATAAAATTGTTGATACTACGAAAAAATTAGTTTTGAGTTAAATATTTTTTAATTAAATATCATTTAAGTCTCTTCTAAACATTTATACAATAAAACACTTTAAATCGCCTTCATTTAATAAAGTTAATAAAAAATAGCTATCTTTTGGTATAAACTTTGCAATTATATAGACCTCCTCAAGTAAAACTTCACACTTTACAATTGAAGCAACAGCAATATAAATAATCAAAAATAAACTTGTAATATATCAAAACTTACCTCTAATAGCCACGTTACGACTACTTTTCGCATATACGGCATGATTTCCTTTTGAAATTTGAAATAAGCGAGCGACGGACGATACTGTTCCTCGGCCGATAAAAGATTCGATAAAACCCGATCATCGTCGAGCAGTGTCCGATCTGTGGGGGCCCTACGTACTGTGTACCCTGCTTCCAAGCAAGCTAACTCATCCATTTCTACTATATAACTTATCGGAAAGTACCTTTTCTTTTGCAATTGCAAAGTTTCAGATTCTTTCAGTAAATTCGATTTCTTTCGATATTAGATTGGAGTATAATTTAACTTTTAAGATATTCTAGAATAATAATTACTCGTTTGGATTGTAATAACGAATTTTCGAGAGGATTTATGATGTAGTTTGATAAGATTCTGATGTTCTAATAGCGCTAAAAATTTCAAATGCAATATGTTCAACGACGACTATGAATTCTACACAGTTTTGCTGCTATTTCAGCAAAAGTTTACCCTTTTATAAGCAGCCCGTTTTTGAAAAGGCTCAGCAGCTATTGGTGTTCCAACCAATAATAAAAAGGGTACAGTATATACAAGCAGCGGTGTCATTTGAAACTCAATAGGAACTTTCATTCACAGCGTTGGCTTTGAATCGGTAGGGTAAACAAATGAACCAATCGGATGCATGCAGCCAAAAGAAATGAGAGTGTTACTGAGCGGAAAAGGCAGCCCTCCACTAATTATAATTTGTAACAAATTATATGATAGATATTTTATCATAGATGCTTTATGACATATGCTTTAATAGGATACTATCGCAGTTATTTGAAATATGCTCTTAGGTTATAAAAAATAGTAAAAAATGAAAATTGAATATTTCTTATTTACACGTTTTAGAGTCCTACAATTATTACTTTAATAACTGGAAGCTTTAATATTACTTTATAATTTGCAACCATTAGCATTAAATTAACAAACAGCTTGATGCATGATTTAACTATTTATATGTTTATTAATGCAGATGGTTGATTAAGATGATATTAATAAGCATGTAACAAGCTTTACAGTAAAAAAAACATTGAAGTAAAGAGCGATATAATCAATAAGTTCATTTAATACCTTATAAAACTGACAGATTTATAAGTAAAATGTCTAACAACTGCACACGACTTAATTTTATTCTAATATATCAAATGCTTTTGAAATATCGATAATTTTTTCAGAATTTAAATTAGGATTAAGATTTTCCATTTATGATTCACACTTAATTACAATGTTATGTGAAAATTTCAAGAACCAAAACTATCCTAATTTACATTTAAACTATTATACTTCTATAACAAAATGGATAAAAATAAATGAACTATTATTATCACTACAATTTGAAAATTTATCGCCAACCCTTTCAATAAAGACTTCTTTACAGCTATTCATTCATACCATAATAGCAGCAGCTGGGCTTAATTTACAGCCAATAAAAGACAGTTTGCACTAGTCTTATAAGTCAACTATTAAACAAAATAATGTAGCAGAGAGTCTAGTCATCAACATCAGCTGTCTTTGTTTTCTATTTGTTAGTGCTTAGGGGCCACAAAAAGCTGCCCTTGTTTTAGACAATTGAAGATGATAAGGAAGATTTAGCATTGGCCCCATGTCGCCCTGTCTTATCATCAGAAACAGAAAGAGAACTATAGTTTTTGTCAGCCTGCTCTCAATTATACATCTTTTTCTTTGTAAGAGAGTGAAAGTAGACTTTTTGTGAAAGCTATAAAATTAATCATTAGTACAACAATAATGCAAATTCTTTGTGAATCAGGACAGGACTATAGTGAACATTATACTTTAGATGTTGTGTTTACCTTTTGCAGTGAGCTAAAATACTGTAATTACCATACGTAATTACCTTACACATTTCTAAATTTCTACCTTTTAATGTATAATTTTGTTTAAAGTGGAAAAATAAGATTTTTTTTTCAAAAAACAGTAAAAAGTTATCTTGAATAACTTTTTCATGAATGAAAACTTGCAATCCTATAACCTATTGGTATTCTATGCATTACATAAGATAGAACATTATGTAAAATGAGAATAAGTAATCTTGTTAAATTTTATCCAAGTCATTAGAGTTCGGTGTCTTTGAAATGTCAATTATAAAGCTCAATAGTCTCACAAGTACTTCTAAGCGAATACGTGCTTCAATTCATCAACTGTTTTCAATGGGACTTTGCAGTATAACAAATACTACAGAGAAAACTCTTGTGTGATAACGTAATTATTCTGAATGAAGTCAACGAATATTCGTTACCACTCTTAAAACTAGATGCAATGATGTACTTTAAAAAATGAACTATTGCATCAATGCATTTAACATTGTATTTAACATTATTATGTATTTAACTATTATTGTATTAATACTATGTATTTGGCTATTAACTGTTACGTATTATTATTAACTGTTATGTATTATTGTTATGTATTGCATCAATCTATTAATTAATTATTGCATCAATGTATTCAGTTATGAATTTAACTGTTATTGTATCAAATATAATAATGTATTTAACTATTATTGTATTATATATTATGTATTTAACTATTACGTATATAACTATTGCATAAATGTAATAATTAACTAACTATTTCACCAATATATTTTCAAATGAACATCATCATTTACTTTTTTTATTGTTTTTAAGCTTACAACCAATATCTGATATTGTAAACTTATCACAGAATAGAATATTTCCTGAATGGCAGAATACACAATTTTTAATGACAGTACAAAAATAAACACAGTTTGAACAAAATACAGTAAGTTTTAGCAGTAATATTTACAGTGAGTTTTCCGAATTATTTCTCAGGAAGTGATAAGTTCACTTAGATTCAAGTGAATAATATATTTTACTGTACATTACAAGGCTTGGAGTGCATCCAGTGATACGAGATGATACTATTTGCGTGGGTGGAAAGTTGAGAAATCCTTAACTCATAATTCTCTACAATCTATGAGTGTAAAACAGATGTCTTTAATCTTATGTTGATAGCACAGCATATTTAAATAGCCATAATATTTATGCTTTAACATTGACATTTAAGCTTGAAGCCTTTTAAATGTATTATAATATACGGTACTATTATAAGACTCTTTTGATTAATAGGTTCATAATTAAAATTTACGGATTCAAATTAGTCATTTCAATGCCTCTGTATATTTTTGAAACAAATTTATCACAGTCATACATATATATATTAAATATACAGACAGTAAGTACACAATTGTTACTGAATTCTAAACACAATGTATTTCCACAACATACTTACCTTACAACATTTACACATAATATATTTATATTAAAATTAATTTTATTTTAATTAAAATCATGTTCATTCATAAGTCCTTACTAGAAAATCTCATAAATTTAAACTCATCACGTACACGGTGCTAAATTACAATCGCAATTCTATTCTTCATTCCTATTCTTAGTAGGAATTTCTCGACAGAAGAACAAGAGATAAGACTTAGGAATTATCCTGTCCTATCCTTAACCCTGCGGGATCCTTACATCATCAAAGGCACCACGTTAATGGTCGAGACATGCTCGTACACCTCGCGAACGTCGCCTCAAAGGAAGGATCTCGCTGGGAAGACAAACACCTCTAAATGTCCCTCATCTCTATGATGCTGATTAGTATGAACCGCGAGGACAATACACAATCTTTATCAATGACGTCATTCGGTAATAACACGCAATCATTTCTCGTGTAGTGATGACGTCATGCTTTGATTGTCGATGGGTATTGATTATAGAGAAGCGAATGAAAATATGAGAGGGGGGGGGGGGGAGGGAAGGGGAAGGGGCTGATTGATGTTTGAAGCTTGGAGAAAGATCATGTGTTATCGTTTGGGGTTTCTATATTTTTATTCAAAATTAAATTTTAAGTCTATGATCAGTATAGTTAATACAAAGTTGGATGGATCGGTGAAAGAGTAAATGTAACTATTGGCGAAACAGTTGATTATTATAAACAAGTAAAGCTACATTTAAATTATGATTATTAAATATTATAAGATTATGCTTTTATTATATTATAAAAACGTATTGCAGTTTTATTATCGGCTTTACTATGAATAAAACTTCTAGATAATACCTTGCTTTTTAAAATCCAGAATCACTCTTTAATAGCTTTGCAAAGAAACTTATGCAATTGATATACACTATAGACTCAGCCGGGTTAAGTTAAAATAATAGAAAACCAGCATGTCGCTATATTACGTGCGTTATAAGTTCAACATCTTTTGCCAATACTGCAGTATACAAGGATATTACAACTTGACAAGCTTAACAGCGCCAGTTTGGCTATAAAATTAAACTGTTCTTTCGGTCCGCTTATTATAGCCGACATTACCTAATATTCCGTAAAATTAGTCAGGATTGTTGGGGCAGGGAAGAGGGGTGCGCAGAAATCGAGGTAAATATTTGTCAAAAAATATTTGAGGGATTAAATACTTTTATCACATAAAATGATTTTGGGATGTTGTAGCAGTGATGAACTTTTTATGCCTTCATAAAAAAATGTCTAAAATTTTACGCATCAAGGATAAACAAAACGGAAGGAGTATTGCAAATAAAAATTCGGCTGATAGAAGTAAGAGATTAAAAAGTGTCTCGGGAAACTGTCCCAAAAGTTTCCAGCGCTGCAGCCGCAGTTCCCCGCTGCCCCGCAAAGTTACTTCAGAAAAGAGGTAGACCCTGGATCTCCTGAACAAACTATAACTTTAAATCTTGATATATAATGATGATATATTTTAGTTTTAATTTTCATGAAGTGGAGTATTCAGTCGCCTTTCCAAATGTACTTATTAGCTGCTGAGAAAAATAAACTACAAGCACTCCAGATAGTTGCTGTGTTATAAGGATCTCATTTTCAGTAATTTCAGTTCAACCTCCCCATCATGCAGTCTATCTGTCAACTTTAATAAAACTTTCTTCCCGTTATCTAATTATCTCAAACGGGTTATTAGAAACGTAGAAATGCTTTATATATATTGATGCACTCTGTAATGTTATTATAGTCGCAAGTTGAAATTTAATGAAATACTATTTACTGTAGTTCACTGTTAATGTAATGTTATTAAGGCAATAGAGTTATGGTTGGCTGTGCTTTTATTATGAAGCGTTTTGTGTTAAATCGTATTCAGTCAGAACGTTATTTTATTACATAGGTTACACATTCATTTCAGTTTACTGATATTTTCTGAAAGTTTAGCTGGACTTTTAATTCGTTCATTTATTGAAATCTTTCTCTATATATTTTGTCAATTTATAACGAGGAATATTATTTAATAACAATTTAATTTTATGATATTAATAAAGTGTATATATGTGTAATTTTTATGTGTATATATGTGTATAATTTTTATACGAGCATGTAAAAACTGTAACAGTCAAAAAGTTTATAATGATCATTTTATAAATTCAACTCTATTCTCATTTGTTTCAAAAAAGTAAAATTGCATAAAATTTTAAATTGGCATCCATGCGTAAAAACTAATGTTTACAGGCATAATTTTAACATATATCCAATAACAAAAATTCTAAAAATTTGATATACCCAGTGCACAAAAGTCGTTTGACACTGATTAAAATGTAAAGTTTTATATTTATTTTAGCGTTAGTGCTTCAGTTTGGTATTATATTAACGCTACCCTGCTAACTGTATAAGTAAAGTCTCTTCTTATTATTTGCGAAAGGATATGCAGACCAACTTTCAGCCAACACTTAGCTTGTTTGCCAATGTGGCACGCGACTGTCTTGCAAAAGCCCTGCCACTTGTGGCAACCATGTCATACACACAGCTGCTAAAATGAAACCCTTCTATGAAATCAACTCCCTTTCTTTCTAACATTTTACTCTGTAATTACCAAGCAAGCAACAAATAAGTACAAACTTTGATAATCGTAAAGCGTTCAATCGGGTAACGCATTATGTTAAGTTTTTGAGTGGTGGTTTTGGGAGCTAGATTTACTAGGATTTAACTTAGAACTATAACTTGATTGATTGATTGATTAAAAGGTAGAAATCATCAAACACGACGACAAACGTCAGCACGCGTCTATGCTTTACACACTCTATAATAGTCAGCAGTGCATAAATCTTTTTTATTGCTTGCGCAGAGGATTGAACTTGGTCTAGATGTGTTTAAATAACCTACCATCCTTTTATTACACGTTCGTTTTATTCTCTATTGAGATGTATAACTTAAAGATGGCAGATGTTTTTGTGATGGATTCTTTTATTAGGATAGTTTGCCTTTCTTCAAGTCCTTTCTCGCTATAGACAGACACGACCAGTTTCAATTGAGCGCCTATAAAAGGCGGACGGGCCTCGGCCATCTGCCGGGTGAACTTAATATTGGAAATGAGGCCAGAGTGAGTAGGCCTAAGTAGCTCAACTTTTTCTCAATTGACAAGTCTTTGATAAAAAACCAGTCAAGCCTAGGAGCGAAAATAGTGACTGCACTTAGAATGTTTAAGTTTTAGAGTCAAAATATTGAAAAAAAATTGCATTGAATTTTTAAAGTAATATCATGTGTAGTATTAATAGTATTAGGTTTCATAGTAATTAAATTGATAATTATAAACAAGCATTGTAAATGTATGGATGAAATTGAGTAAACACAATTCCATTTAATCAATAAAATTAGCGAAAGTACGACAATTATTTCAGCAATTATTAAAATATGTTTCAGTGCTACAGAATAAAAAATAAATAGTCAATTTTTTTTGTGTTGAATGAATTCTCATTTATATAAGATCAACTGATAACTAAATAATGAACACAAATTTCTTATAAAAATAACCAATATTCTACTGATAGCCTATTCAAATATATAACAGAATATTCGACTTCTTTCTAAAATCAAAATTAACCCGTAATTTTTATCTCTGTCTTTTATAAGTCAACAATCAAATCCACTTCATGGAGCCGAGGATCTAGAAAAACAAAGAAAGATAGCAAGAGCTCAGAGACTAGAGAAAGAAGAAGATAAAGAAGCTGAAGTTCTTGTCAAGTAGTTATATTAAAATCAAAGATTTGACTCAGACACTCACAGCTGCTGTTGTTTGTACTGGATGATCTACAATAATATACTGTAAGTGTCATCGTTATATTATCAGCTGCTTTCGATCTATATGTGACAGTCTGGACATCTTAATACTTCTACGAAGTATTATAGAGTCAATTACTTTACTAAACACTCAAGAGAATTGTGAATAAGTTGATTATCACATTTTTTATGAGTACATTTGATTTCTATCTATAATAAAAAGATTAAATAGAAAACTAGCTGAATATTAAACACAGGCTATATATATTGTAATATTATTTTTTAGTTATCTAATCGATTAATTTCACTAATGCAATTTTAAGAATATTAAATTTAAAACATTCAAAATACTGAACTTAATATTAAACATATTTAATATTAAGAACTTAATATTAAATATATTGAATATGTAATTAAAATATTACATATTCAATCTCCGATAACACTATTGAAGTTAAAAAAATTCCGAAGGAAAAAAGTTTTCCTTCAAAAATTCAAAGATTATAACATATAATATTCTAGAAACCCATTTCGCTATATAACACTATCATTTATGCGTTTCTACGTTTACAGAATGTTTCTAAAAAGACACAAAGTGGATCGGTTTCATAGCATCTAATATCCAAATTCTTCACTAGCATCATTAACCACAAGGGGATCCTGCATCCCATCGAGCACGATTACCTCCAATCAACCTCTCTCATCAATCATCCCAGTATCCCTGACATTCAGTTTCCAGTCCCTCGACTTTGTCCAAAAATGATAGACTCAAACAGAGTGCGACGACTTTGAAAAGATTTCACGCTTTGATAGCGTTGACCGAGCTACCCGGGTTGCTGCTCTGATGTGGACAAAAAAGATGAATCGAAAGAGATTTGTCAAATGCTGAAACATTGATACTTTTGACAGGAAATTATTATCAGATTTGCTGCGTTTCGCAGTGATGCCCAGTTGGGAAGGTTACTAATGATATCGTTAAAAAAGTATTAGACTTTTATGTAAAAATGTGCTAGGATATTATTTCATATTACTGTTGTTGACCAAGTAAAGGTTTTTCTCAGTATGCAAGCAGTTTGATGCAGAGTTGTTGTATGATATTAACATATAAAATAAAATATTAATACTAATTAATAATAAAATAAATATTAGTAAATATATTGTACAAATTTTTCGGTACAGCAAATAAATATTTATTTTTTAAAAGTTAAAAGTTTTTCTAAATAGCAAATTAAATTAATGAATTTAGTACTTCTGGCAATAGAATTATGAACTTATTTCAGGTACACAGGAAAAGTGATCTACTACTAAACTAGCTTTGTCCATAATTTTATTTTCAACGGTCAAGCGCCTTCACTAGGGTATACGTTTCATACTTGCGCTAGACCTGCTGTAGTTGAGTTGAGCAAACAAGGGTTTCTTTGTAGCCAGAGACGAGAAATGAAAACAAACAATGTAGAAATATATAGGCACACATTTGTGATTAATGTTTTGATTTAGAAGACAAACTGATGGATTGATATAATGATTAGACGGACGGGGAATTAAGTGCAAGTTTATTTTGAGTTACAAGTGCTTATAAACAAGTACATAATATACAGTGTATGTAGACTGATGCTTTGTATAGACCCATATCTATTATAGGGTATAAATATTAAACAGTATAGGCACGCATTGTTCTAATAATAACAATATAACATTATAAAATGTATTTATTATATAAGAATACATGCAAAATCATTAACTTATTATATATTAGCTAGTTTAAAATACTGAATTTAATGCTATGACATAATGCAAAGATTGTTCAAAAGAGAAATAAATCTACGAGTTGAAAATGAAAAATAATTATCAATGCGACTTGTAATATGTAATCCTTATTAATCTTTACTTTAAATTCTCAATAAAAACAATGTACAACAACAGTTTCCTATATCAGACTAATACGTTCATTATTTTGACAAGTCTGGGTACAAGTCTTCATTTATTATTCTAGTCGCGCATAAATCTCAGAATACATTATCGTTAAGTTCACCAAACAGTGTATGACCACAAACAAAGCGAACCATATTAAATATCATCGTCTGTGATCTTCGCTGACCCCTCTACGCTAATGTCCTCTCTCTTGCTGGAACAATTAGCATCTGTCAAGTGAAGCCAACTCAAAGGGACTCTCTCTTACAGTCCAGAAACTCAACTCCAATCCGGTCACCCGTAAATCCGTCGACACACAAGGTAGAGTCCGGCGCACACACACACTCTCAGTTGAGATGAAAGGTAGCTCAAGCAGCGTACACTTTCATGGGATATACGTAATGAGTCAACCTCTTGTCCGTCTAAAATGACATATTGAAAAGCATAAGTGCTGACCAACTATTGGCTTGCCCGGAGATCATAGAGCGAGAAGTTTAAATTGAACTGGGCGTAGATTTATAATGAAGGGTTCTAAATGCGAGGTGGTTTTAGTTTACCCTTAATGAATAATGCTCGGTTGGTTTAAGAAGAGAAGATAGAAGGAAATGAAATGACCAGGGGTGGTATATTTTTGAGAGAATTATGGCTTATTGTAATAAGATTTAGAGGTTGGATTGGGAATGAAAGTTTGAGATTTGTTGGGTTCACTTTGATGTAGAGATTTATGTTATAATGAAAGACTGGGGTTGTTTAACTAACCGTATCATATTCAGTTTTGTTTATAAGTAGTTATCACATGTGAGGTTTATTCAAAACTAAATCATATTATCATAATAATAATAATAATAAACTTTATAAGCCTAATAAGCTTGTCATGCATCTTTCATTGTGTTATAGTGTATTGTTTTAAAATATGCATTTGATGCTAGTTTATGCGTAACAATTAGTAATATTTTAATATTTAATGATAATAAACACACATTCGGTTCAAAAATTACAATTATTGTTACTTTTATAAATATTTTAATTTAAAACTATTCCTATTTTAAAATCAAAGTTAATTTAGAATCTTTATTAAAATTCTTAATTAGTAAATTTATGAGCCCTGAACTAAACTGCCTAAAATAAATTAGATTCATCATGATGGTCTCTTTACTAACTTCTGTAAATAAACGCTTATAATTTTCAAATAATAAGTCCTTAATTACTTTATAATGCCACATTTTAAAATGAGGTTAGCCGTCTTTTAAGGTCACATCTGCAGCTTTAAAACTCGTAATTTGTACGAGTGTAAAAGTGAATAGAAAATAGTTTCGTCTGGCTACGTGCAAACATCATATTATCATCGGTCATCTATTGTATCCAACTGCAGTTAAAGTACATAGTAATAACACACGCAATATGTCGGGCTGCATTCTTCATTATTTCGTCAACAAATTCCAGTATTTTTTGTTACATTTTTCGTCTGCAAGTTAGGATCTACGTCCTTGAAGTGAGTACGAGTAAAATCGAATCTGCTGCGAAATGTTGAATGTAATTGAATTGAAGCCGATATTGTCGTTATGACAAATTTCACGGCAATTATTGTTGTTCGCAATAGTAACACCAGGCCCTGAGTGATTTGTGTGTTTGCGCTGATTTGTTCTCAATTTGATAAATCTAAAAATATAAAATAAAAAGCATTAAAATGGTTACTATATCATTATTTGCGTAATTTTATCAGAGGCTCGTTCAGTGAGTACATATTTCAGTAATATTATATCGCTATAAGAAGGTATTATGATTCAACACTATCGAGAAAATTAAATAGCATTGATGATAGATGTAAGAAGTTGAAATGCTTTAAATATGCATTGCAGCAGTAGAAAATGATACAATGAACATAATAAGCAAAATTTACCAAAATTTACATCGTTATTTCAATGTTTGATTATAATTAAAAGTATACCTACTAAATCTCATTAAAAATAACAACGGTTTGATTATATGTCATTATTAATTAAACTTTAAACAGGAGATTATAAAAACGACAACCATATCCAGTACAAGTTTTCCTTATCTTAATGCTCTCCCAAGTATCCACTAATTGCACTAACAAAGTCTTAATTTAACTTGCTAGATTACAAAAGAGTCCTGCAAATTCGATACAATTTCTTTACTTTCAGTATTTGATCAGCGCTTCAAAGAAATCATAATTATCTAACTTGTCGAAAGGGTGTTTCAAACTAGCTGAACCAAGCCGAGTAAATTAGTCCAATCGCAATGGTCGCCTAATTATACATTCTATGTAATCTATTTTCAGTGTGTGTTCCCAAAGCTTCTAATTTACTGACCATTTCTCGAATCTCGCTCAATGAATGTTTGATGTTAAGATTGGGCTTTAATCAACCTTAAGGAATGCTGTTCTGAAAGAAGTTCAACTAACACTCACGCGACTGTAATTTGTATAATTTGTATTATATCAGATTAATTATTGTTATAGTAGAGCTAATGAATATTTCTGACAATGCCTGTCTTGTTATTATTTGTCAATATCCTTAGTTTGAAGGTACCCCTCCGCCTTTGGCTATTTGAAAACTTATGTTGTGTGCGAAATATTCATTGTAAATGATATTTACAACTGTAATTAAGTTCTGCTAAAATTTTTACTAAAATATTAACAATACAAAGTGACTGTAATTGGTATAATGCTAGAATTGAATTAAATGAAGGACGCTTTATTATAGTGTGCAAACCA
>JAQIXG010001334.1:0-22817 GCA_034700105.1 Oconnorella tubifera
ATACTAGCAGCAAAGCCTGTCAGACGACAGGCATAAAAAAGAAAAAAACACAAATGTTTAAATCTGAAAAATCATTTTATTATCAGCTATCAACTATATTTCAATATTTCAGCTAAATTACTGATATTTCACCAATTTGAGTAGCCTTGATTCAATGGTACCATTGAGAACCCATGGATCTATCTTAATAGCTTAATTATATCGTGTTACAGACAGACAGACGAACTTAGCCAATTATTATATTCGATAATCAAGATAGTGATGATATCAGATCATTATGATATCATAATGTCATGATATGATAGTGACACTGTGATAGTAGATAGATAGGCTAGATAGTAGATAGATATTAGATAGTAGATAGATACATACTAGATAGATAGGATAGATAGTAGATAGATGGACTAGCCTATCTATTAGTGGCATTATCTATCGCTTTTAGAAGCGAGTCTCGAATCATTTAATTGTAAACATTATTTATTTACTGCCTAATGTCACATCAGAACAAAAATTTGATTTATTGACTTGTTGCGATCCCACTGTGCAGAAACAAAATGATGATTTAGCACTGAACTCTGAACAAAACGCACTAAATAATTTTTCATGTAGAATGACGTGACAACAACGCCTGGAGTCTATATATACATCTTTTTGTTGATATTATATCGATTGCGTTTTAGAATCAGCTTTCTTTGTGATAAGAAATTTTGTCCTTAAAAAAGGATATCAGTATCTCATAGTTAAGACAACATATTTTCTGTTATGTTTTCCAGTAACTGGTTGTTTAGATTGACGGAAAATAATTTTTCTGGTAAAATGGAAATCACTAATTCGAGGAGAGTGTATTTCTTTCCAGTACAATGGTGGTATCAAGTTTTCTAGTTTTGACAGAACATGGCGTCAGTGTTATTTTGATATTCTTCGAAGGCAGATTATATATAGACTAGTGTTCTGTTGTTGCTAAAACTGGTATAGGGATTGGATATGTGTTTAGATTGGTATAGAAGCCTCGTGACGATGTATGTTTTACATTCACTCAAATCACTATAAAGTAATATTTAGCTACAGTTAAATACAAAAAATTATGTAGTGTGTGTACGCATATTCCATGCTCTAAATGCAATGCATTGATTATAAGTTGATCTAATACCGTTTATTTTTAAATACAGTTTATATTCAATTCAATAATTCATAGTTATATTAACCTCTTCCTTTATGTATATGATGTTGGTATATTGTGTGCGTTAGTCTTTAAACGAAGCATAATTATTGTTAAATTTACTTAAATTTTATTATTTTTAAAAACTGTGTCTAATCAGGGATGAATCAGTTAAATATAAATGTTAATTTTATTTTAAAAATTGAACAAGTTAAAAAAGACTAAGAAAAGAATACACAAGTTATGCAGTGTAATATCAAATGATGCCAATTTTTTTAGTCGACTTGAACAAATCTATTCTGATTATTATTACCAGAAACTTGATCCAATAAATATAAGCAGCGAACAGATGAAAAGAAGAAGAAAACTGAATCTTTTTATAAACACTCAGCATACCGCCAGATTATTTTTTACTAATTCTGGCTTAAAAGTCTAAAGATTGTATTTAACTCTAATAAGAGACTTAAAGTCTCTTTGCTATCATTTTGAGGACTTTAATAGCATCTGGTTTTTATCATTCGCTGGCTTTATATAAAGTGTTTATCTTTGAATTCTAGTCTAATCCTTGAATGTATGGAAATTAGATGTCGGTCAGAAAATTTATATTTTGTAAACTCAACACTGAGTATATCAATCTAGATAAAATATATAGAAGTTTCAAACTTTATTATAAATTTATAACTAAATTTATAATCAAATATTGTTATATGACAATGCATAGCAAATGAATTACAATTCAAGTTATTGATATAATACTACAGAGTTACACTGTATACGTCTTTTAATTAAGCAATGTAATAGTAATAAATTATAATTGAGATTTTGCAAACTTTTATTAAATGTCATCTTAATAATTGAACGTATTTTTAAAAACTTTAAAAATACGTTCAATTATTGTAGCATGTTTAATAGAAATTAAGTAACAAAATTGCATATATAATGCTAGTCACAAACAATAATGCAGTTGTCATTAGAGCAAAAAGTACGCTTTTAAGTTAAGTGCTGTTTATTTTCAATACCTTAAATGTAGCAATGATTTATAAGCTGTTATAGCATATTAATCTTACTATTTGCAAATAAGCAGCAATTAAGGTGTAATTTTAATTTAACAAAACTACATCGTTAATTGCAAAATTATGTTGCTATCGATTAGTGTTACATTTTCAACATTTCGGCGAATAGTAATTGTTTCCCTGTTTAGTCATCATACATACAATTATTTATTAATTAATTAAGAAACTAGTTAAGTAGTTTCTAAATATAGCTTTTATATAATACAGCAACTACACAACGCTGTCAAGATGTTTGAATGATTAACTGTATGTGTGTTCATTATTATTATTCAAATAAGCATCCAGGTCTATGGCTAAAGATCTAGTTCAGAGACAGCGTTCGCTTATCGTTCTGTCCACAAAAACACAATATCATATTATTACTGCTTTACTTTTTACGAACGATCAGTTATTATATTCCGAATTGCGATTAAATTGATCAGTTCAGTTAGTAGAAGCATAGATTTAGGGGGAGGGGTGAGCGAGGTCATTCAAAAGCGGATGCACTGTTAAATTTACTGTTAATCAATTTAGATTTTTGTATTATTATTTAGAGTACAGAAAGGGTATTTAGAAATATATTATTTTTAAATTTAGTTACATTTTCTAATAATATCAAATGAATGAGAAAAATATTTATTTGTGACATTGTGTGTATGTAGACTTAACGAATAATGCAATATTTAAAATTAATATTTAAAATTTGCTAACTATTTTTGGGATCAATGCAACTACTCCCTCCCATTCCTCATGAATCTTTTTTATATTTATCCAAAAATAAGATTGTTATTAAATTTATGCCAAGGACATTAAATGCTAAATGTTTTGCTCGACGAATAAAGAGCATATTAAATAAATTGTTGATGAATTGACAAGGCGAGGCATCCATTTCATTCAACTTGATTGATAGAATTATTTAATTTATAGAAATAGGAAATCGGCACTTGAATTCATTATAGATTCAAGTTGGAAATAAAACCTACTGGAGATCTCATTTACAGTATTTACATTCGTTAACTTTCTGATTTTTAGATCACTTTTAATAATTGTTCTTGTATATTAAACTCCGAAATGTTTCATGCGTTTTTAATTAAACCGACAATTGAATAAAATAAATATTATATTTAACGGCTTGTTAGATATTATGAAATTATATTACACTGTTTTAAGTTATAAAAACCTAGTAGAGCAAAACAAACAATAAGGTTAAAATATTATTAATATTACTAACAGAATACATTATAACAAATATTTAACCGATTTAAAAACAGATTAAAAATTAAAACAACATAATATTTTTTCATTTATATGACGCAAAAAAACATCGCATATCTAATATATCCCCCAGCATTATAAGAAGCACATTATACTTTAATCAACACAGATTTTGCATTGGATCTGTTTTAAAATGATTGTTATGTTTTTGTTACAGCCTCTAGCAAGGCTCCTGAAAACAAATCTTTCACTTTTCTCAGTAAAGAACTGCCAGTAAGATTCGCAAATATCATGAAAGAATTTCATTTGTTGCCAGAACAGCTTCATTATTCACCTTCTGTTCAACTCGTTGAAGAATGGTAAGAAAATGCCTTATTATGAAATTGTCATAATTTAATGTCAATATTATGCTAATTCTACTTTGAATTTTACTACTTTAAATTTTGTGAAATAATTATTATACACTTTTTGACAAGCTATTGATGATATTTATGATTATTATTTTGTTGATTAGTAACTGTTTTATTAAGATTCGAAACAATGTTGTGTAAAGTAAATCAATTGCAGGCGGGTTAGGTGTTCAGAGTAATTTATGTAATAAATTTTAAGGTTTCTATTTTGAACATTGTTTTGAATTATTTAGGAAGGATAAGAATTTAAGCAGCTGATTTAATAATTTTTCATCTCATGATTTCTCTGCCGCCAACAATAACATTCTATTGCGTTAAGTCGAACGTCAAATGACGTAATTGAACGTGATGTGATTTTAAATATCACGAGAGTGTGATAAATTTGACAAATTCTGATATCAAATATTTTATATCAGAAGTAAAGAAGCATATATATTCTTCTATTTTAAAAGTATATTGAAATGAAACATTTGGTAATTTTCATTGCACTGGTGTGATTTACTAATATAGCATCACTTTGATAGTTATAACAATATTTATACATTATATTTTATACCAAATAACAAAAATGAAAGTAGATTCGAGTAAAATTGCATAATAGATACAATGTAGATTGTTTCTTTAGCACAAAGGTAGCAACAGCAATACATACAACATTATAATAATAATAGTTTAAAAATGCAATTAAAATGTGTAATTATTTTAACATTGCCTGAAAAAAATTACATGTATCTGCTCAGTGTCACAACAAAAATTGCTTTTTGTAAATCAAATTCAGCATAATATTAAATGAATGACCCAAAATATATTTATGCATAGACACAAATATAAATAGTTGTATCATTATGTATTTGTATCTATTGTTTCCAATAACTGTTACAAAAAATATTTATTTGAATTTAAACCATTTCGCAGGCAATTCTGTTAAAAGAATGACGCAATGTTATAGAAATTAAAATGGACTAACTCTGACTAAACATAACATTGTTTTGTTACATGATAAAAACGCAGTAAGTTATTACAGATTACAGCCTATTTTATTAATTCTTTTGAATCTGTACCAATGCAAATTTATGCGTTTTACAACTTCCCATAAATAGCATAAAATGGTAACCTTTGTCTTCATTTCTTGTGGTTGACATTCATCCTTTATACGATCGATTTCAACTGTAAAGCCCTTAGTGCAGATAAAGTTATTAAAATGAATGGCCCATAAACAGCATATAAGTCAAGTGTTTTATTGCAGATCATTTTGATACACTCGTCATGATCATGCGCTTATCAGTTACTGATAGCTTACTGGGGCTCAATATTAATAAACCAATATTGAAACTTATTCCACTTATAAATAATTAAATGTAGTTATTGATGTAAGATTCTACTGATTATTTATAGATTATTTAATGAATTCACTATTTTTTGTCAAGAAACTCTGTCTTCTTGATTTTATTAAGTCTCTTGAGTGCCAAATTTGTGTGCATAAATATCTATATGTAAATAAATTGATACTAAATATTTTAATATTAATAGAATAGGAATTTAATATTCGTATTCTGTGAATAATAAATTTAATATTCAGAGTTTATTAAATTTAACACAAATATATATTCTATGCTAAATGCTACGAGATTATATAAGAAAATGTAGTGAGATGTTGCACATGGCTAGCATATAATATTTATCATTAATTACCATTCTGTTACATTAAACAATAAAAATTGTTTTCTGAAGTATGGCTTCATTTCTATGCTTCATTTCAGTATTTCACCATCGTTAAGCATTTCATTTCTTATATTTCAAGTTTCTCGCTCTGTTTCCTTCTGCATCATTGAGTTTCATTGTATAAAGTATTCACATTTTAGTCATGAAAGATATCTGAAAGCCTAATAATAATCTTATTAAAAGCACAGAGAATGCCATTGTTTTTAAAATGTTTTAGATTCTTGAACTAAGTGAATTTAGTCTCTACTGACAAATTTCAGTAAACATTCTTGTTACAATTACTGATCCAATTAACTATATTCTAGGTCAAATATATTATTTTATTATTTCAGTCTATTAAGACCAGGTAGAAATAATATAATTGATCACGTTTTAGTGTCGATCACGTTTATTAATAATAAAACGATGATATGGTTTAACCTCCTAGCGTCCTGCTAGGGTCACATGTGTATCACGTGTAATGTAGGTCGCTTTTAGCCTGTATCTCAACGCGTTCTCGTGTATATCACGTGTTGTTATTTCGCGCAGCTGATAAGGACATCGAGAGCAGCTGGCAGCCCAGCAGAATATTGGATCGACCTTCAGCTATGGTTTTCTCATTGCTTAAACTAGTTTGAACCGGTTGAATTTGTTATGTTGCCTGGATTTTTTGTCTGTTCAAAACAAAGAAAATTTGCTGTATTTAGCATTAGTTATTTAACAAAAATTTGGTGTCAATTATACTGAAAATAACAGTAAATTTCTGGAAATGAATTCTTTACAACATCCTTTACAACACGTCATATTATATAACTCTAAAAATACGTTATTAAGTAGTTTGCGATTGAAAAAGAATCGTGTTCAAAAACGCGCAGCATGACGCAGCATTTAAATGATTGTGCACGTTTGTAATGAGTACAGAAATAGTGAAATGTTGTTTATCATTTATATATTTCAAAGTTACACCTATGACTTTAAATATGTCAAAAGAAGTGTCAGAGTCGGTAACAGTGTTAACAAATTGATAATAACGTGTAGTGACAAATTAGGATCTATTCTCGTAATATGTCATACGAATTAATAATGCTACCAATGGCAGGATAATATACTGACACATCTTCTTATTAAAAGAGTGTTTCAACTTATTTTTTATATTACGAAATATTTTGCAAATGCATGCATCAAAAATTATGGAAATTATACAAATAACATGTTAGTTTAAATAAACAATTTCGACAACTAATAAAAATAAAGTTGAGTAGTAAAACTGGTTAATATTCATATTGTCAATATCTAGTTTGATATTTCACGAATGTATAACATACCAATGGTCAATAATTATTTCCAAAGGTTAATATGAAAGATATTTCAGAAAATATGAATTATTCTTGCTTCATAAAGTTTATTATGTACAAAAGATGGTTTGAATTGTAAAAAGCAATAATTATTGTGTCAAATTTACTACAATTATATATGCTCTGGACTATAGATGCTACTTGCATTGTAATTGAAATAAGATATATCCAGTTAAGTATGTTTAAGTTAGCTTTACTAAACTGTATCAGAAAATAAATTTTAGACAAGTATAAACGGATTATGTTATAAAAGTAATAGGATCTTAATAATGTGGTACATGCTAAATGAATTTACAAATGTATATAAGATTTAAATTACGTTGAAACTATCATATATACCTTAATTTAATATTTAATCAAGTGAAGGCCTGTTAATAATATAAAGAAGCAAATAATAGACTTGTATTTCAATTATTATGCTATTTACGCCAATAAAATATATCTGGCAGCTCGTTTTGTTTCCAAAACTATCATTAAATCTTCATAGAAATTGCATCACGGGCTCTCCCAATGTTTATGTAAACAAGATAAAACACAAATGCTACTTCCATCATAAACTTGTTTACTGACATTTAAAACGTTACTCATTTCGAAAGCTGAACTAGACCAGATTCAAGGGCGTTTGTATTTATGAACATATATACCGCCCTGTGACGTATAATGTATACTATTTTAGGCTTACTATATATATGCTCAATAGCGTACATAGTAAATTATTAAGTTCATGTGACAAATAATAGTAAGTAATTAATTACCAGTATTTGTAGTATGGATAACTTAAGGAATTTGTAATATTTATCATAGAAATGAAGTGAAACACTCAAATATCAAATGAATTGGTCTGATTACAAGATTATGCCAGAACTATTAATTGAATTAACTTAATTAAAACTATTGACTTATGGTTATAATGTGTACGCTTATGATTAGTGTATAATTTTATAATTCGTTATATTGTGAATATCTAATATATACTCAACATTATCATTGAGTCAATAAATAATAAATGAAACGCAATAGGCGACACAGTAAGAAATGAATTGAAATTGACACATTTTTTAAATTGAAATAACTGAATTGAAATTGAATTGAAAAAATTGAAAAAAAACGAATTGAAAATAATGTAGATTATTATTGTCGTGATTTTCTTTCAGTTTTTGAGTATTGTTGTTTTAATTTTTGTGTAATTTCTTTCCAACAATAACAAAGGTTTAACAAATCAAATTCTTTTAACGCCTGTTTATTTAACCTTTTAGCCTATTAAGCTTAGTGGTCTATTAGGCTATTTTAGTATTATGCATATATATTATAAGTATATTAAGGGTATATATACTATAATGATAATTATTAATATATTTGTATATATCTTGATTGGATCTAAAATGACAACAAAAATAAGTACAGTAAATATCTTAACCACAGACAATTATACCAAATCACAGTAAGCAATCTAAAAATAACGACTAATAATAATCATTATTAAATGATATGTAATCGTTAATGATATGTATCATATAACATTTCGATTATTTTTAATATAATCAGGTGATTCACAAGTAGTTCTTGAAGCTTTCATAATAAAAATTTGCAAATCAGTAAATCAATAAATATCTTCAGTCAGCTTGCGAGTATTTTTTTATCATTTTTGTAAATAGCTATGCTTGAATTGTATTTTTGCAGATTTTAATAGGGGGAAATAAATTTGAAAGATTTGTTTTCACTTTGAGCTTTGATTTTCACTATCCCTGGCTAAAATTAATAAGAATATTTGCACAAAATATATTATTTTATTTTTATTCATCTTAAGTTAAATAAAATCTGCGATATGATTTGATATAAATTTAATAAATCAGAGTTTGCATAATAGTAAAAACGTAAATCTATTTACGAATTGCGTTTGAGCAATGTTTGCATGAAAGTACGGATGTTGTTTGCAGATAGTAATTGAATAAATGAATTCAGCTTTGTTTAGGATTAGCTAGAACGTATCTCTGCATGAATTTATTGCTTCAACAATATTCTGTCATGGGAAGTTAATCCTAGCTAAAAATGTCATATTTCAATTATGTAGAAAGGATAAAACGTACATATTTGTATGCATTAAAACTACGAAGAGAATATTTAAAGTAATAAAATTGAATCTACACAAAAATCTAGGTATCATTTATTTATACAAGCTTCCATAAAAGCAAAAACAGAGTGTGCTACATTAAACAGTTGAATGATAATATACACATTTGCTGTTATAGATGTGTCATTAATAATTAATTTACTAATAAAATATAATATTTGCCGTTTCATATGCGTCGTAAAGAAAACGAATATTTGCTTGTAGGAAATATCTGTTAATTCGTATAGCAAACGAATATTTGTTGTTGCAGGTTATGACTAAACAGTAAATAAAAAACCCTTACAATTTATATATTAAATTGTTGTTTTACATTAATTTTGATTAAAAGCGTCTCTTCTCATAATTGTAAGCCCTACGTTCATATGAATCCAATTTGCTATTCGTCATGCATCCATTGTTTGCTGAAATTGCATTCAGTGATTATTTTGGGTAATTATCAATCTGGCCAGCTCGGCGTTGTATCGGTGGGCGTACTTCCTTGAATAACAACGTCATGAAACGTCACTCGTGAGACATCAGTGCAGTTCACTCGTTCTAATTGATCTACAGGTTATTAGCCTGAAAAATATCCACTGGAATTTGATGAAAGTTAAAAAAGCTAGATGGAAAGTAAATTTTTTAATTTTTAACTAATCAAGAATGTGAGTTTGTGAAGTGCTATTAAGGTGGAGTGGGTGGAATATTGCTTAAATACAGTGCTTATTTTAATTAATTCCATTGAGGTGAATGACATATTTCAATGCTGTTTTCGTTTTGCCTGTTTGTAAAAATTATAATTGGCTCACCAACAAAACGTATTAGTTTATAAGATAGTGTATTTGTCTGTTTATTTCCACTTAGAAACTGAATTTCGACAAACAGCAATTTTAATACTCAAGATACAATGTAGATTGTTTGATTTCTTTCAGGTATGAACAGAGTTTTAATGACATAATGCAATTTAAGAATCAAAATCCTGAAGACCAGAAGACACTTGAAAAGTAAGACAACCATTAGTTGATATAACTTAAAGTGTAAAATTTTATAAAATGTGTAAAGCATCAGAGACTTGATTTATTTGTTTTTTGATTGAAGACTAATTAAAGAGTAGTGTTCTCATTCAGACTCTTATAGCTGATAAATTTAAGCGCTTTATTAAATGGTGCAGTAAGTTACCGAAGAGTGAATCACACCAGGACTCGAATATGGGATCCATCCCTTCTGAGTATCCGACTCTAACTATTCGGCAACATTTCTTTTTATTTGATATTAAAATCAATTTATTTTGTTCAGATTCAACACTGCACTCACAACGATATATCTTCGTCATTCTACTGTGGTGGAAACGATGGCTCAAGGTGTGATGGAAATCAAGGATCAACAGCGAGATGAAAGTTCAGAGAGACATATGCAGAAATGTATTCAGTATTTTCTAGATCGCTTCTACATTAATCGAATAGGAATTCGCATGCTTATTAATCAGCATTGTGAGTTGACAATATTTTGAGATGAATTTATAATTTATCTTATTTTTATTTCTTTGAAATTAAAATAAATAAGGAAGAAATTGTACACGAGTATTATTTTCAATTTTTCAATATTTTCATTCCAGTAATATTTTAAATATTTTCTAAATTTTGACTGCTAGAATCCGAATCCATAATCAATAATTTAGTGGATGCATACTCTCTGATACACTATTCTACCACTCTAGGATAAAACTTAATTCATGCATGGCACAGAATATCTTACATTTAGTCTCAGTCTAAAATTATGCTTTAAATCGTTTATATTTTAGATTTATTAATGGCTATAGGTTATATTTATAACTTTGAAACATAATTTTTTTGATCGTTTTAGTGCTTATGTTTACAAAATTGAAAAAAGAAGGCAATCAGATAGGGGCTATAGATGAAAAGTGTGATGTTTTAACAATCGCAGAAGGTATTTTATATTAGCGCTATTATTTTATCTTATATTATTGCAGTAAATGTTGCGCAGCTTTATGCTTATTTTGTATTTAATTTATATCATTAAAATTTACTACCGTTTATTGGCGAAATAAAAATTTATACGTGTAATTACATAGGCTTACGATTTCGTCAATGTAAAATATTAGCCAAAACTATTCTAGTGACTTACTTAGGTTACTAATTGCATAATTTTTTATTTATTAATTTTTTTGTTCGTTTTATTTTGTATTCACTTTGTAAAAATCACCCGTAGTAAATACTTCAGTGTAATGTTATTTCGAATTTTTGATCTATTTCGTAGTTACAATCATATTTGTGTATTGTTTCTTTGAATTTACAGTTTTAATATAGATTGTGTAAATTTTATGTCTACTTTTCAGACGCTTACAACAATGCTAGATTTCTTTGTGAAAGGTATTACATGACAGCACCTGAGTGTGAATTCGATAGTAGAAATCGTAAGTTTTCTCTACTTGATCATACAATGTAATTCATAGTTGAATCTTTTTGACTGATTAGTTAAGAATCTGATAAAGAAACGTGCAGGCTATTTTAAGCTCATAGGTTTTAGACTTTTTATGCATTTAGACTATTTTAAATTTCTAGCCACTTCAAGCCATATATATATTTATGGCTTGAAATGGCTTGCATAAGTATATGATCTTGTATTAATGTTATATAATATAATTTCATGTATATTTTGTATGTAGAATTACTTGAAAAGTTGCTATATTTATTGCTGTTTTTTTATTGAAAATGATTTTAGAAAGTGTCCTATTAATGTTAGGAAATTACTATTTGCAAGTACTATATGGAAATTATTAACAGAATTTGCAATCTTTTTATTATTGATCTCATGAATTTACACTTCAAATTTCTCTTCAAATTTCAGTGTTTTTTTGGTAGAAATCATTGTAATAGTTTTATTTCATATTTTTAGTACAAGATTTTGTGTCGATTGAAATTGAAAAAGCTCGTTTATCTATTGTTTTGTTTTCAGCATATGAAGAAGCAAAAATTGGTGACCGAATTACAATGACTTACGCCCCAACTCATTTATATCACATGTTATTTGAGTTAATAAAGGTGTGTACTATATTTGAATAGTGCATAAATATTAGATCATAATTATAAATTTGGTTAAAGTTCTAATCACTTTAATTAAACAATCAGCACATTCATAAGTGTTGTAATATTATGCTACTTTAGTGCGGAAACAATTAATGAACCAGTAGAAATACTACTGAAAGAGATGTTGTACAAACATCTGTGTTCAAATTTATGTATTGGTTACAGAGGATGCAGCAAGAATTTATTTCTCGATAATTTACGAAGCATTTATTTCTTGATAAGTAGATTTTTAAATAAATAATCAATTTTTTTCTGTGATATTTTCAGAATTCTCTTCGAGCCGTTGTAGAGCATAATGAAGGAAACGATGAGCTGCCAAAAATAAAAGTGCTCATCTGTAAGGGTCGCACTGATGTCACTATTAAGGTTTCTAAATTTGAAACTATATTTTATTTAGCTTATTTTTGCTTGTAGTATTTAGTAGTAAAATTTATGCTGTTATTTGACGAAAAATTATGAAACTTTATAAATTAATCTTCTTTGTGTATATATTTGTAAATAATTTCTTCATTACTTTGTACAACTTGATATTAACAGATTTATAAAATATTGTTTGTATTTAATAGATTGCGGAGAGTTATGTTATTGTGTATATCGAGTGTACTGTACATTATGTATTACTTAGTTGACGATATTTGCTGAGGATAAGCGATGCTAGAATTGCTTATTTATGATGAAAGATTTGAATTCATATTTTGATATATCTTTATGCTATAAAATACTTGATAGTATTTATATAAATACTATAAATACTCTGATATTTTGAATTCAGGTATTAAATTCATAGCGATTATGCACACTCATTTAAATTGTATCGAAATTTATTCTCAGATTACAGCATTTGAAAATCTCACCTAATCTAATGCTTTTTCTCAATTAGTACTTAATTTAGTGTTAACTTTTGGCCTAGGTTTCGGATCAAGGTGGTGGGATAAGACGAAGTGAATTAGGATCATTATTTAGTTACACTTACTCTACTGCTCCCAAGCCTGGGAGTCAACAAGAAGAAACGCCACTGGTATGTTTTGTTAAAAATTCTCATATTTTATTAATATTCTCAGTTAAGACAGTTTAAATAATATACAGTTATTAAAGTTAGTATTCTGAACAAGTATGGCAAATAATGAAAAAAATGGGTGACAAACGTTACAACATTTAAAATTCAAAAGTAAATAGTGTCTTGGGAAAGTGTCTCAAAAGTTTCCAGCATTGACGCCGCATCTCCCCGCTGCACAGCCAAAATCTATATATATTTTGGTAATCGAAAATGTAAATATTTATTCATTTTATATTGGATAGTCGCTTTTGGTGATTATATAATACAATGTTGTTTATGTTTGACCTTTTGAGTTTACATCAGTTGTTAATGATCAGTATTTGTCAGTTGGTATGCAATAGCGGAGCCGTTGATTACTCGTGAATATTAAAAGTTATTTTTACTTAATCGATTCTTCTACAAACTCATCTTTGTTTTTGATGGATTCTTCTACTTATTAATTAATAAGTAGATGAATCTACGTATTAATTTGATGTTTCTGCGAAGTAAAAATGTAACATTTGTCTTTAAAAAAGTGATCAATTGGTAAATGATTAATTATTGTCTAAATGAAAAATAATTATGACTGTATATTGATAACATTAGCATTACTTTACATCATGATTAATAGTACAATAATTAGTGAATCGATAATATAATTTCAGTTTTCTACTGAAATAATGTGTGAATTATTTGTAATGATTAATTCTAATTAAAGCTATTTATTCTCAGGCTGGTTACGGTTATGGTTTGCCATTATCTCATTTATACGCGCGATATTTTAACGGTGATCTTTGGTTGAACTCAGTTGACGGTTATGGTACTGATGCTATGATTTGTTTAAAGGTTAGAATCTTTATTCAATTTAATCTTGCAAATTACGTTTTTTCTTCATAACTGTAATAATTCTATTTCTATACTGAAGCCACCTTGAAAATCTTGAACAAGGAATCCAGAAAATTAACGACGTAATAAAATAATATTTTGGGACAAATTTTTTTGATTTTAAACAAAATATTATCGTAAAGTCAATATAAGAATTGTCTGACAGCCAGTTTTCAGTAATTCTTGCATTGTGTAATTTTATTGAATGGTAGGGGTGCTTTGACAGTAGTGAAACCTCTAGTTGGGATAAATACTACGCTCTTAAAAATTTATTTTGGTTTTAAAACTGCATGCGATCATAAACTGCATGCGATCATATACTTATTGAGTTTTTGATAGTAATATTTAATTAATTCTAATTATTGTTGTTTAGTTTTTGCATCATATCTTTTAGTCAATGTTTCTTGTAATAGAATAATGTTTAATTTCAGTGTTTTCTTTCGAGTTTTAGTTTTTTCTTACATACAAACTTTCTATAAATATTTGATAATGTTCCCTTTTAAATTTATTCTCTATATATTCTATATTCACTTATGATATATTT
Source organism: Oconnorella tubifera (assembly GCA_034700105.1). NCBI lineage: Eukaryota > Metazoa > Annelida > Clitellata > Enchytraeida > Enchytraeidae > Oconnorella > Oconnorella tubifera. The sequence continues at coordinate 14,572 of JAQIXG010001334.1, forward strand.
GTGTTTCTATATCTATTACTACATTTTTCTGTTACTTTCAGTTATATCCAAGTGATGCGAGTGAATTACTTCCGGTATACAATAAAACTTCGCAATTGAAATACAACGAACCGGATCACATATCCGACTGGAGTGATCCGCGGCTGGCTCGCGGAGTGAACAGCAAGCGCTCCACTGTTGGTCACTGATCACTTGGATCATTGATAACTAGATCACTGCTTCTTTTGACATTTTTGCGTAGAATTCGAAATCTTTACATTTGCAGTTCAACTTTGTGAATATATTTGATATAGTCATCAGATGCATGCATTTAACAATATGGAAAATGATCTAATTAAAATTTTAACAAATCGAGTTTTTTTAAATCAAAATAGTATCTCATTTATTTTAAGAATGTCAATTTTATTACATTAAATGCTGATAATGGATTTTCTCAATAGTTTTCTGGTTTAAAAGTCTATGTAAATAATTACTTATAATTACAATGAGTATAATTTGTATATATAATCATTCGTTATACTTATTCTCAATCTTGATAATATTTTAGCTAATTGTACTTCGGCCTGTTTCATTACAATATTATATTTCTGTGATCATATACTTATTGAGTTTTTGAAGCTTTGTTCACTTAGATAAATATTTTCAATTAATACAAATTAACTTTAAGCTCTTCACAATATCATCTTTTAGTCAGAGACGTATAGTCATTATTATTTGTTTTGTTCAGAATATATGCCTCAATAAATTGTGTGGAGATATTTGCTTGTTAGTCGTTTTTTGTTTTTAAAATTAATTTAAATCGCAAGCTCTTTGGTTCCAGCATTAATTTTTCTTCCTGTTTATATGAAAATAAATTTTCCAATACACTTTCATTGGGGGGGGGGGAAGTTTACTTCCTAAACCCCTAATTACGCCATTGAATATTATGTGAGTATCCAGATTATTACCGTGAGCTGTGCAATTTCAATAAACAATTTGAATCTTTTTAAACCAACAAACATCAATAATGCGATACTATAATAGACCTGTTAAGCTTTTTACATCGACACGAAATGAACATGATCAAAATATTCAATAAAAGTAAAGTTATTATTCTGATATACTAAGCAAAACTAAAATTAATATATCAGCCCCAAAGGATTTGAAATATATTTTTAAAAGACATATTCTCGAAAATAAGTAAAATTTTATAGAAGAACACAGAACCCTTTTGATAGAAGAACACAAAATATCGAACGCCAATTGATTTTTGATGATAACAATTGTTATTTTAACAGGCAAAATTTTTAATTAAAAAATGAATAGTATCATTATCTGTAGCATAGTTATTTATCGATTTTATCAGTTATTTCAGATTTAGTTACTGATATTCTTATTTTGCAACAATTGAGTGCTGTATAAAGTCTATCTCCAGGACATTTGTTGCGATCCGTGCACTGGGCGAAGTCCGCGGATCCGCAATTCCCGAAAGCGACCTCATCCTGGGCGCATTCTATGAAGACCCCCTTATCAGCGCATATCCAATAGCAATCATACTTAGTGAAACTCTGAAACATTAAAATTAAAAAATGATGGATATTTATGGAAGAACTGAGCATACTTAGTTTTACTCTATTACAGTAGAGTATCGTCTATCGTTTGAAAGTAAACTTTCGGAAATAAACTTTCGGAAATAAACTTTCGGAAATAATTTTTTTTAAATCTCTATCGGCACTTTTACAGTATGGTTAGAATTATGGTTTTAATTTGTAACAGAAATTGAGTAAGGGTTGAAGTTAAAACTAATAAGATTTAAACTAAAATAAATAAATTTTAACTAGGGGTGGGATTAGTTAACAATGATGTCTCGCTACAGGAAATCTTACATAACATTTAAAAATACATTATAAATAGTAACACAAATATTTTAAAAAATACTTTGTGTATTGGATGTTGTAACATAAATTTAAAATAACTTCTGTTAATATTCTGTTAGGTTAGTAATGATAGATTATAGATTCTTTTGAAATAGTATGGCTATATTGTAGCACAAATACTTTAATAATTTTACTTACGTTAATTTCATATCCTTCAGGAATACCTTTAATGTGCATTCCATAGACAGACAGCGAAGTTACTGAAGTCAACAAACAAATAAACCAAAGTTTCATGCTTACACAAGAATTGCAAATATTACGAATATTTTTCAATATCGCAGCAGTAAATACCATAAGTTCGCTCAGGAACTCCTCGTAAAACAACTATTAAGAATTGTAAAAGCATATTTAGAACCAACTTTTAATTGGCAATAATTGTTGAACTCAATAAGCGCTATCGGTCAATTTAGCGAATTGCGATCGATAACTAATGGTGACTTCAGGGTGGGGTGGGGTTGGCGGTGGGGCTTGCCCCTTCTGACAATTAGTCGAAACCATCTGTGGTCGAAATTTAGTTAGAGTCTAAAATTCTAAATTATACAATTATAATTGATGTATGATTTTTTTATTTGATCGTTTCTATTACTTTAAGTTGCCATTAAGTTTTTTAAACTTAATATTAAAAACAACAAAAACTATCAAGTCTGGTATTGAAAACACAATAGAGCGATAATAATAATATAAAGTTGAACTTATAAAACACAGTTAGATAGAAAATTAATAAAATTCAAAATTCTAAGATCAATAGGCATAGTTTCATGTCATATTCGCAAAAATAGTAAGAAATTCTTCATAAAGGAAAAATTTAAAATTAAACCAAAAAATAACGAAATCCATCCTGATGTTTAAAATCTAGATGCACTAAAGAATCCAGTTCATATTTTAATTTTTTTACAACTAAATGATATTAATTAATCGTATTAAAGCTGTTTTTAATCCCCTTTAATATCGATAACCAGTTTTTTTTATAAATTTTACTATTTTTTCAGTTTTGAGCATATCAAGGCGTGCATTTACTTCAGCTAAATTGAGCTCAATGCCGCATCTGCTTTAAGCGATTATTTCACAGGACTTAAAACAAAAATTAAGATTATTAAAAATAAGTTAATCATAAAACGAAGTAACAAGTTACTGCACTGACTGTTGTAGGTAAGTAAAGTGAACTTTACTGACTTTGCATGGAATGTAAATATTATATAGTAGTTAGCTTACTTTACGTTGTAATGTTATTATAAATTAGCATAATAATTATACAAATACAATTAAATATACATACACTAATTAGACTATACCAATTGAATTTGTTAAAGGATGCAGCAAGTAAAGAATGCTAGCCTAATACTGTAGGTTAATACTATTGTTAAGTTAAAATTTGAACAATTTCAGTAATCAATAAAAAAGTAAATAATTTGAACATTTAAAACTTTTTTTAATCGCCTCGCTTATTTACCACTCTTTAAAGTCAGATGATATTTTTAACCAGGTGATTTAGATGAAAAATTTAATAATAGCTTTTTATAGATTATTGAACTTAATACCAAGTCTCAAAAAATACATGCAAAAAAATACGAAAAATATTAAAAAAATACAGTTATGAATTATTTTGAACTTAATACCAAACTTAATACCGTAAGCCTCATACAAAGTCATTAAGTAAAACTTATTTTTGATTGCACAGATTTGATTATGTTTTCATTGTTCTGGAGCGTGTTTTCAATTCAGCTTTTAATAAAAATAATCAGTTTTTAATAAAAAAAAATCGAATTATTTAAAGTCTTAACTACATAAAACCTTAGTAGACAAAACATATCTACGTTTTGTGAAACCATCTAATTATTTGGTAAAACTAAATTATTTATAGGTAAAACTGTTTCATCACAGATATTATTTCAAATACTAACTAACTTAACTACAAGTGAATTTTTTAGTTATCGAATCTCAAATTATACAATTTAACTGCTGTACAGATTATCGCCAACGCTATAAAACCAAAATTGCACAATACGAGCCTTTCGTGACTTCATAACTGTATTTTTTAGTATTTTTCGTAATTTTTTTGCATGTATTTTTTGTATTTAATCTTTTTCAGGTTACAATTGAACGTAATCAACTCGTTAGTTCAATAGTAGGCCTAATGCTGAAATTTTTGATCATCTTAGTTGGCTTAGTTGGCTTACTTTCTAAGAGGGCTGTGTCACAAGATGAAGTCCAGCAATATGTAAGTTAGGCAATGGGATTAATGCATGATGCATATTCTGTATAATATGCAATTCCTTTTGACTCTCTTCAAATTTCTCGTATTTTTGCGCAAAACTTCTTTAACTATAGTTGCAATTTGAAGCCAAATATTCTGAATGTATAGGTTTGATATAGTATTAATGTAATTAAATCAAGCTCAATCTACTTTATTTTACAGATTTGCTATCAGTTTATGACATCAAGTCATTAAATCGCGACGAACTTGCTTAATTTAATTTTAAAAAATATATTTACACAAAATGTAGACTCAGTGTAGGCCTACGCTGTCAAAATTCATAGAGTAAAAGCCCATCACGTTGTAATAAATACAGAAGTTTAAACTTTAACTAAATAAAATAATAGACATAGTGCATATATAAACGTTTTTTTGTATCAGGGTGCAGTTTGGGATCGCTGTATTTGGATCTGCGGGGCTGTGGGGGAATTTCTAGAGTGCGGACAGACGGGCGTTATGACGGGTTCGTGCGGATCTGCCAGCACGGCTGACTGCGGGCATCCGACGTACTGCCCCGAGAGCGGTAAATACTACACGGCCCTTCTTTGTTGCAGTTTAAGAATAACGCTTGGTGAAGAAAAATCTAGTGTGTGATATTTGGGTGGGGGGATTGTTTTTAAAGATAAAATATAGGTGGAATTTCTGAAGAGTTCATATTATGAGATTAAATTTAATATATTTGTTGTTTTGTTGATTAATATTAATATATTTGTAAATTCAGCGTTGATTTTAATTCAATAGCATGGGGTGTTATTATAATAGTAAGTAACAAAATGCAATAGAAACTTTGCAATTACTATGTTGTATGATGGTATCGCGTTTAGTAAATTTAAAGAAATTAAAAATTTGAAACTATTAGTTGATTTCAATTTTATTTAATTTTATATTAGAAAACACATGAATAAAAACATTAAAGTATATTTGAAAGACATAAAATAGGTATCGCGATAATTAGTCACAAGATTTTTCATCTACGACCATTTGTTCTCAGACATTTGGTCTACCAACATTTGGTCTACTACAATATTAGGGTTAGAGCTAGGGTAGACCAAGTATCTGTAGACGAAGTGTCATAGACCAAAAGTCTGTAGACGAATTGTCACGAAACTCATAAAATAGAATAACAGCCAGTGCTGCAACATCAATCTGTTATTTACAAAGTTTAATTAATCATCAAAATGAATTATAGCCTAAGTTATGGCTACATTGCTATTACAATCAGTTGATTTTGAATTTATTCAATCAAAATTGATTTGCCTGCTAGTTTAAGAAGATCATCAAAAGTATTTATAGTCCTAACATCAGTTATTTTATATATACATATACCTTTATCCCCATATATATATTCTTATAATATGATGTAAATATTTTTGTATTCATTACACATATCAAATTGCTAGTATCGCTACACATCATCTGTACGTTTACACTGTAGACTGTCGTGTTGTTACAAGGTTAGCTGATTAGTACTATTACAGCGAATAATAAAAATTATTACCTTTAAATTTAAAAAAACAATACGAAAATTTAGCTTTACATTTCATTAAATGTACAACTGTTAAAAATAATACCATATCCTACATTCATTATAACTATATATAATATTTTTAATATAAAATAAAACAATAAACGATTGCTGACGTGTATAATAAAATCAGTACCATATTGAAAACTTAACAATAGTACAAATTATAAAGTGACTCTTTGTCATATTTAATTCAGTGAAATTCAAAAAGAATATTTCTGTTTAAATTACACTGCATAAAAGTAGAGTCTTTGGTAAATAGCTTATCTCAGAAATTCAGTGATTTTTCATTATGATCATGTATAGACAGTACTGCTCGAGGTTAATGCTGAAATATCATAAATTAAAGACTCCGTTTACTTAACAATATAAAATCCAGATAAGCTAATGTTAAAATTAAGATTTTTAAATTCTACAATAGAAATGTTAGATTAAATGCTTGATTAAATACTTTTCTAGGATGCAACAGGCTGCAAAATACTGAAGATATTACCCTGATTCTAAACTTAAGATCTCACTGTTCAAGTTCGCGACTCCTATCAATCTTATAACAAGCTAGAATAAAAGTAGTAAACATTTTCTTTCAATCCATTTAGTTAAGTTGTTATAATAATACCGTTTTCAAGAATAAATAATGTTTTCTTTTTCAGTTTAAATAATCAAAATTTAAACTGTAACTCGATACAGTAAAGTGGATTTCAATGAAATACTTATACTATTTATAAACTCGTTTACAGTCCAATAAAACAAAGAGAAAATAAAATAATATACAAAGTGATTAAATATTACTATTATTTATAACAATCGCTGTATTGTTTCCACTAATAATAACAATGACGTCATGATAAATAAAGATGACGTCATCACATAAGCTCCTGCCCTCTGCGTAGGCTGCACTTTTACAATATATGGCGATAACGTTGATCTTTCTAAGAATTCGAAATCTGGAACACTGGTTGATCGACCAGCAATTTGTGTAGTCTCTTTTTTCTCTGTTTTATGAACTGGTTCTATAAAAATAATTTATATTAATGTATAAGAATTTTTATACTTTTATTCCGCTTCAGAAATGTACACTTTTCATAAGCATTTCATTAGCAATTCAATTTTTAGAAAGAGATGTATGAATTTCTAGACAGTTTTATTATGAATCACGTTAGACAATTATTATTAACTAACGCTAGTAGAATATAGCAAGCTTTTAAGCTTAATATCTTATAACAAGATATCAGTAGATAATGCTTGGTTGTTATCATAAGGATCCATATACAAGTGTAAAAAATTGTCATAATTTGTACAAAGTAAGCATTTAAAGTGATTTTTTATAGGATAATACACGCTTTATATCATATAATTACCGGAGTATTAAAACCAATTTCTTAAATCATTTTTATTAATATATTGCAACGTAATAATAAAAAAAATGAATTCAGAAACAGATAGATAAAGATAAATAAAGTTTGATAAAGATATAAAACTATCACCACTAATTTCTTCTTCATCACCGCTGTAATCTCCTGACTCGTATCCGTCTTCATCATCACCCGGATAAGGTGATGTAGGTCCCCAGTCATCATCATCACCACTACCATCACCACTGGTCATCACTATTTCAGAGTCTCTCTGCATTTTATCAAGATGCTTGTAATGCTCCATAGAGGCCCGATTGTGTAAAACCTATGTTAGATTTTTCAAGTTATCATATTAAATATTTGTAATGTTCTGCACCTTGCTTATTTTATATATAAATGCTAATTAGTAATTTTATATAATATAAATAAATTAAAATATCTCAATTAATCTAATTAACTCTAATTAATTTTATACATTTTTATATTCTAATTATAATTTATAATATATAGTCTTGACATTAATAAATGACTTTGTTTTGTACGCTAATATTGCTTCTATTTACATTTAACTTTTCAGATTAAACTTGACAACATCATTATTACCTCAGTCACGTGGCTTAGAGTAGTAATCAAGTTAGCAAAATATGAGATCAATCCCGATCCTAATCGCATTTCTGGATTCGTATCAAGTTTTAAATTCTGGGTGTAAATCCGTTCTGAATATCTAATAAAAAACATTTTACAAAACGTTTGAGTCAACTCAGTGTTTTACCAGTGAAAAAACTTGCAAAAAGAAGTTTTTGGAAATAGTAACATAAACATCAACCAAAGTGGAGTGAGACTTCTCAATGTTTAAAATCTCACATAAGATTTATTTCACATAAGACTTATTTGTGTAAGTTTTTGCAAGAAGACACATATTTCGTGTATATTTTTATCACACGGATATATATTTAATGATATTAAACAAAAATTAAGTAAATTACACGCGATTAGTAAATTAACGCTATGTAAATAGATTTGTGGAGTTTAATAAAGAAGCGATAAAATGTAATAACAGATTTAAAAGCGAAAATAAAAGATGAAAATTTAACGAATATAATTATTAAATGTTAGCTAGCTAATGACAAAAAAGCAAATCAATTATTGTCAGTTTTTACAAAACTTCACGTCAGTTATATAAAATATATAACTGACGT